>VXAA01005817.1:24173-39008 GCA_013399115.1 Anseranas semipalmata
AAAAAAAAAAAAGACTCCAAAGATCTGTATGGTTTCAGAACCAGAGGAAGTACCAGTGCATTTGAACCTATTAAAGCATTAAAGAGAAAATTTTATTCTACTAGTCTTCCTCTTACAAGCTGCGTAGTCATGCTTAAGACAAAGCCCCCCTCTCAGCAGCTTTAGCTCTCTATTTTCACCTAGGATACACAGCAAATCTGATTAGTTATTATCTAATGCTAAAAGCATTCTTACTCCCAGCTAGGAAGTTGCAGTCTTCCAGCACCAGATTTAGAATAATGGCATTTTATTTTGTATCTAATGTATTACACTGTTAGAAGGTCATGGTAGAGCACTGTTATTCTCTTGATAGCACACTACTTCATATAAAAATACAAACATAAACTGAGAGATTAAAACATGCTTCAAGATCCTCAGCAAACACGTCCACAACAGCGACATTGCAACCAACTACAAGAGGGAACTCATAGTAAGGGTAGGATAACTAGCCCTCTTTGTATAGGGCTTTAAAGGACTCCAGAAACTTATTTTCTTTATCTTATTTCCCTTACATAGAAGAATGTAAGGTCTAGAATTAAGAAATATTGGTCTAGATCTTTGCCTGCTGAGGGTGAGCCTCAATGAATTCTCAATGAAAACCATAATGAGTTCCTCTGACGCAGATGTGTTGTTAAGTCAAACTTTCTCTGCTTATGAATTTCCTCATAAGGAATTTGTCCTAGCTGACATGCTGTCTATAGGGCAGAACACTAACAGAACAATATCATCATTTCATATAGATTACTTTATGTATCTTCCCACAAATTGTAACAGATGAAAAGTATTTAATTTTGCCATCTGCAAGCAAATCAAACAATCTGATCTAAAGCTTGCCCAAGTTAGGGAAAAGGCTTTAATCGAGCTTTGGCTCTCTTTCTAAATGTGACTGAGATGTTTTATAGCTATTTCCAGAAAGCAAAACTTTACTATAAATCAACAGAGCATATTACCTGCTCAGCTTCATACATGCACATGTTTTCTTGACTTGTTAATAAAAGCTATTCTCCCATATTATAAAGGCTAACTCCACATTTTCTTTTCTGAATTGTTTCAGAAATAGGCTAAGAGCATAAGAAAACATCTTTTAGTTTATTAGTTTATTATTATTTAGTTTATTCCCTTCCCATTATCAATAAATGAAACAAATACATTATTGGACTTAAATTGCACTCTGAAACTCTGATTTTAATATACTTTATTGAAAAAGTACACAGTTTTAAATTATTTTCAATGGGACAAAGCAATGGTCACCTCTGTCTATCTACCAAGTCCTTTTTTGATGAATCATGACTACCATATGCCAAATTCACATCTGCATGACTAGCAAAGTAAAAAGATAAATCTTTTTTTCAACATATCTTTAAGAATTTATATCACCAATAGTTTAAAATCATGAAATGCTGATGCTCTGACTATATTTCATGTCCTCTGTGTTGCACCATCTCCCAATTCACAGTTTATCCATGTATTAGCATGCCAATTGGACACATCAGTCAATGTCACCTTGAGAAAATTGTCATCAGCAGAGGAAGAAGAACAAAAGGGGGGTTAGCACTAAGGCTTGGGGCACCACCACATTCTCTTGCATTTTCCTAAAGAGGAAAAAAGAAAAAAAATGAAAATAAATACAAGCCATTACACTCAATTATCATATATGAGCATTTATCAAACTACATAGGCAGAAGATGATTGATACAAACAACAAAAACCATGAAATAAATACACTCAGAAAATAATACAGGTGCACATTTTCATTTGAACAAGTTTAGATTATAGACTGAAAGTAAACAGGATCAACAAGAATTACAGAATGCCCTCCATGCCACATTTTAGGTCTCATTCTACATTTAATTACAGCACCAAAGGCACTAAATAGTTACTCTGGAGTAAAATTGGTGTC
This sequence comes from Anseranas semipalmata, assembly GCA_013399115.1. Lineage (NCBI taxonomy): Eukaryota > Metazoa > Chordata > Aves > Anseriformes > Anseranatidae > Anseranas > Anseranas semipalmata. The sequence continues at coordinate 26,113 of VXAA01005817.1, forward strand.
TATGAACATACGCTGTATGAACCACTGTAATCATGTCCTGGTCTCTATCAGATCTTTTTGCTGCTAGACAAATGAGTACTATGGAAAACACAGACTAGTAAATATGTGTAGTGATCCCTCCCAAGCAATATTATGTGTAAATGTAATGACTATACCACGACAGTTGATATATACTGAAGTTAGTCACTGAAAAAACGTTAACAGCACAAAGTTCCCAACCATCTCTAATGAGGAATCTTGTGGTCAGTGCCTGAGGCAGAATGAGCTCTCAAATATTCCCGCCTGCCAGTCTGTGCTCACATCCTACCACATTCTATTATATGATATAAAACAGTCTACAAAAGCAGTCAAGACATTGTCTACAGGAGTACTAAAAAGTTTTTCTGCACTTACAAGGTCACTCACTTCCCTTAGTAACGCATTCTGAGTGTTCTGAATATTTCCCGATGTTTCATCTTAGAAGATAGCTTTCCTATTTATTTGTTTATTTTTAACAAAACATCTACCAGAGTCCAAAAGAAGAAAGTAAAAACTTACTTCAGGGTGAAATCCATGACAAGATTCTGGGCGTCTTCTTATCTTCTGAGATTTTAAACGTTCACATTTAAGGGATTCATTATGTACAACGTAGTTAAGGAGAGATCTTCAGAGTATTGCATTTAAATATGTCCTGAATTCACTTGAGTGCTTTGAAATGCATATAGTGAAAATCTTTCAGCTCCTTCCTTTTCCCTCTCATTCAAAGATCCAAAGTGATGTGTGTGGTCAACACAAGAAAAATAAGGTAATTCTAGTGCTTTCTCCTCAGTGATCCATTGTTTAGACAGTATCATTTGCACTTACACTGTTGACCTGTCTTTCAATAATAAGTCTGCGATAAAAGCACACTGCTTTTGATAAACCCCAATTTACGTGAGAAAAAAAATCCTGAAATATGCAGAACAGCACAGAATAAAAAGTAAGGCAACTAAAAATCAAGTGATATATTTACTTTGCTGCATTTTTTTATTTTTGGAATGCAGTATTCTGAAACATTTTCAATGCTCCAGTCCAACCCTAAAATAAATAAATAAAAAAATCTATACTGTAAGGAGTTTCATAAGTTCCAATGTCAGGAGCTCAGAAGGTACTTACATACTTGGTGCCTAACATGAAAGATGTTCAACTATCTAAAAATTGAGACTGTGACCTTATGATACTTAAAGATGTGTGTGTCTTTGCTTAATTTGTATTGGCTGTCCTAAATACCTAAAAATGTGAATTCTCCTTGGAAGTAAGTAAGAATGCAATCTCAACTGGCTTAATTTCAAACAGCCCCAGCACTTTATAATGGTGAATGATGCATTCTTTGAGGGTCTTAAGTCATGTAATGCAAGTTTTTATGTTAGAAGACATTTTTCAATATTTGCATCTTGAATCTCTTCTTGACAACTTTGCAAATAAAAGGATATACCTTATTTCTATAGGTGCCATGGTAATTGGTGGGACAGAATCACAGAAGCATTCATTATCTACTACCACCATAAAGAGATTGCTGCTTGGGATTTGCTGGATAACAAAAGACCTGCAAATTAAAAAGAAAGCAATTAATGGTGACATTTTCTGCATTTCTTAGCAACAGGTTTTGTTAAGGTATTTTGAACTTGGCAACAACACCTGTATTACAGTCACAAATATCATTGATTTTATATATAATCATACTAAATCTCTACACCTCGTAGAAGTAGAGGGCCCTGGGCAATGCTTTCCTCAGTTCACAGAATATGGTTGCCCATTTTGAGATGGACATAATGCTTAGTACACAGGTGTAGCAGAACGGATAGGCTTATACTGCTGATATGCTTATGTCTGTCACCCTGAACTGGGACGCAAGTGAATTACCAAGGAGTTAATCATTTTTTGTTGTTGTTTGTTTCAAGATTGAATCTTTGCTCCATAATGAATACCTAGCTATGCGTTTGTGATCTGGAATCTGCAAAAAGAAATAAGGTTCTTCTGCAGCCACATGGCAATAACTCCTGGTCCCATCTTTAGCCACTAGAATCACATTAGGGGTCTGTTCGCCCTGGATCTTGCATGTAGCAACTTAAAATATTGAGAAAGATCTCAGCTTTCATCTGGCCTCTTGAGAGTCATTTTATTACTGAGCCAACAAAACAGAGATTAAACCCCACAATCTTCCTAAGTGGGGAGATTTATTTTAGAATGATGACGACTACATGGTACAAATATGGTGATAACTCAGCACCACATTCAAATTAAGACAAAGTATGCAACTCAAAAGGAGAGAGAGAAATAAAGACTTTGCTTGTAAGAAGGAAAGCACCCAGGGGAGACCAGGGAAGGAACTTGTGGGCACAATTCAATGACCCACATAGTTTCAATGAGTTGAACTCATAAGCCTGTACCAAAGGGAAAAGGGGGTGGAGGAAGGGTCACACAGGCACTGTTTAAACCTTTCTTTGAAATTCAGGACACAATACAAAGAAAGGCTTTAAGGCTCAGAGCCATTTCTTTATAATTTTTTAAAACTTTATGTCAGAATTTATATATCATATTTACAGAATATCTGCCATACCAAGTATTGTCGAAATCTGTCAGTTCCAGGAATTAGGTGTTTTTCAGTGTGGTACACTGGTAAATGCACAGAACCTTAAGTGAGGGTTTGAGCACCAAGATGATGTGGACAGAAACATAGTTTTCCTCAGACATCTTTATTTAAAATACATATTGTCTTACTAAAATAACTCCCTGCATTTTCCAAAAATCACAGAAGATGAAATAGTGGAAGGGGTGGGGAATATTTGAACATAGCTTCAGAAAAAAAAATAGTTGGAAAGCCCGCTATAAAAATGTTGCCAACGGAAAGATTAAACACTTTTCAGTATTTTTTAAACTTACTGAACCTCCATTAAAATTACACTTAGAGTGATCTGCAATATGTTAGCTTTATGTTTATACATGAAATATACATTTATGGCATAATGTAAAGGGCTGAACTTTATAAATGTACCTACCAAACAGCTGGAGCATGTAGCAAGACTGACATCATTGTAATGGAGCATCTGTGGCTTTGTGGATTTGTGTGTGGGAGAAATGGGGCCAATAAAAGGAAAGGAGGGAAAATCTTTAACAGACAATAACACCAAAATTGTACTGCTTGAATTTCTCAGAACAGTTATGAATAAATCAAACCCCAAAGGACAGAAAAAAAGCAATTTCATTTTATTCCAAAAAAAGGTGCAATTTGGATTTTGTGCATTTGGAAACATATTTATTGTATCTTTAAAACTAGCTAAGAAAAGACAATAAAGAAAGACATAAAATGTTGTCACAATTAACTGTTTACTAAACGATTCATTCCTCTTTGAGGAGTGCGGAGTAACCACTCTTCTGTTGTACCTCAGGTGTGGCTGGCTCAAAGTGCTTTTGTGATAACCCCTTTTTGTGGTCCCCAGGTGAATACTGAAGCCTGTGAGAAAGCATGTACCGTATAGCCAGCCTTAAAGGTGGCATTTCACAAAAGGTGGACACGTTTCCCATTTCATTTCTTCTTTCACCCACTTCTCTAGGGTGGCATAATGGCTATGTAGTATAGGGTACTCCTTCCCCAGAGAAGAAAGGGAAAAAACATAAAAAGAGATTTGGGGGCATTTTCTTTCACTTCACCTAGCTGAAATGAAAAATAAAAATAGAAAATGAAAAAGCACTTCAACTCAGAAGAAAGTTTTCACTATGGAATTGTGATGTTGAGTAGATGATTACATGGGTTCTCTGACAAAATGGTCAAAAGCTATGAAGGTTGGTAGGAATGAAGTTCTATAGAAAATTTTGCTAGACATGGTAATTTGGGTTACGGTGTATATGCCTGGATTTATGGAAATTATCAATTAAAGAAACTGCAAGGAGCAATATATTAGGTAAAGCCAAAAAAAAAAAAAAACTTTCTATTTTGGGAATTATATGATAGACATCTACAACTTACACTGGTTCAGTTTACCAAACACTGAATATTCTTACAAATCTGTAGTCTGTTTATCTATTATAGCTATTTGTAAGGTGCCTAACCTTATGATAACTGCTAAAGAATAAGTGACTGTCAGCTAAACAGCCATAAAAATATGAAACTTCTGTGTCACTGCAGCAGTTTCTTTTCCACAGGACAAATCCATCTTAACAAATATCTTGCAAAGTGGAACAATGAGCTTCTCATCCACCATACTAGAAGTGAACTCAAAAGAAAATGTTAACTTCCACAAGCAGTAAATGTATGTTTTCCCTTTCACAATTATCAAATGTAATCTTGAGATGAAGTTGTGAAGTCAAATGCATGTCCTCACCAGTCATTGATTTGTGAAGTCACAGGCAAAGGATTAAGATATCATCAAGTGAAGACAGAGGACTGAAGACAGAGGTTGAGTTGAGCAAATAATTAGGAAAAAAATATATGTCCAATTTAGCTTTCTTTTCTGTTAATAGAATGTGCGCAAGCAAATTTTACTTCTTTCAGCTGCTGTAATTTAAGAACATTTCATAGGCATAAGGTATTCTTACCCTCACTAGATCATTGGCAAAGAAGTTTCTGCCAGTCATTATCCTCTGCAGTTGCTCTGTGACTATTCAGATAATTCACATGGCACTGCTTCCATGCCCAAACTGGAGAAAGCCCACAGCCATCCCAGAAGTGGGTGTTCTTTTTGAGCTCAACATTCAGTTTCCATGGTGACATGCACATGCATCTTTTGAAACTCATTTTGAATGAATGTACATGCCAGTAAGTCTCAGGAATGGAACATTCACAGGAAACAAAAGGTGCATAAACACAGTCAGAACAAAATCTTTTAAATACTGAAATATTCCACCAAAATGTTTCATAGGGTATGCTAAGATTTAGTTGTGAGGGAGAAGAGTTTCTAGCAAAGCAGCTTCCATGACTGCAGTGGGAAAGAAAGTTGCTGACAAAGTAATGAAAATGGTCTTGTCTTTTAAGTAAGCTCCACTGCAAGTCTCTAAAGTTTATATTACAATAAGCATTTCTGAACACCTGCTGGCTGCGGCTGTCTTTTGTGTCACTGGCAAAATGGGAGCGAACTCTCAGTGACAGAGTAAGGATTTCTATTTAACTTTATTTCTGGTTTAACAAACAAAATAAGGTCTACGTTTAATGCCTATGTTTTATATTTATGGAGAATGTTTCATGTTTAAAGGGTAAAGCTCTTTTTAAGTTAAGTAACGTAAATCTTTTGATTTGAACCTTTTTCCTTTACAACAGTATCATCATTATTTGATAGTTATAGCAGAGAAAAAGCCTTGCCTATGTCTCTATATACAAAATGAAATAAGCTGTTGTGGTTCCTGTTATGTTGAAGCCGCACTGAGTCAATAAGAACCTTATTAATTATTTCTTCTCCATCTTTCATCCATTGAGGAATTGGCTTGGTTTATTTAAAGTGCCGGTCCAGAGGTTCAAAACAGGCTTGAACACAAACTTCTTCACTTTGCTTTCAAAGCGAAGGTGAGGAAGGAAGAAATTTGATACTTGAAAGGGGTAGAAAGAAAATCTAGTCATGCCAAACTATTTTGTTAATCAAGAAAAACTAAGAACAGAGAGGAAAGCTTCCAGAAAGTCTGTATTTTGAGGCAGAGCATTAGACAACACTTTTCTCATGTTGCACACCCTTTATCTGTTCCTTTCTAACCTATTTCTGTATCTGACCATATAAAAACATCTGCACAAATATCATACAAAATGATTTGGAAAAAAAAAATCAGCTTCATGCTTTACCTGGAAATAGTAATTTTTTCTTAAGTATGCAAGTATTTATTAACTTGTTCCTTGAAAATTATTTTTCCATTGTGGAATGAAACACAGAAAATTTGGAATTCAGGTATCACTGCATTCATAATTATATTTGCTAAAGTCGTGCTTATGAAGGCATGATAATAAAGCATGCTTTTAAGAAGCGAGTTATTATTGCATTCTGTAAGGCTTCAGCACTGTGTGTGCCTGGTGGCTGAATGACTCTTCCCACAGGGAACCAGTTCTTTCTAATTTCTTAAAATAGCCAAGAATTTTGAAAGCTTCTTAGAAGGACGGTAATATACATCTTGGAGGGTGGTCACGCGACTACCTTTACTCTTGTAAATTAGGTGCCTACATTAAGAATGCTGCAGACACAAACTATTCAAGGATAATTCAGACCAGGAGCTTGGCTTCGGTGATCTCAATAATCCTCTGCCTTTCTGTCTTCCTTTCTCTTTAATGGCAGAATAGTGACCCTGCAGAGAAAAGCATCCTGAACTTGGTGAAATTTGATGCCTAAATCTAAGTGCTGACCACAACACCTGTTCTAAAAGATCTAGCAAACTACATTAAAACCTGTTTTTTTTTTACACTTGAATATCTTCCTTTTGTTTGTATATATTAAATGCAGTTATAAAATATGTGTATTGTATTGTTTCTTCCACAGACTATGGTTTAAAAAAAAAATAATTTCAAAAATGGCAACATTTTTTCTTGGTATACAAATTACGTTCTCCTGTGAGGAAGAATAATTAGAGAATATACCCAGGGTAGTAGAGGAGTAGGGACTGAGCTACTGAGTAGGGACACTACTCTTGCTGCACTGCCCTCTTTCCACACCAAGTGCTTCTTTCTCTTCCTTTCATCTTCCAGCCTCTGAACCTCTGGGGTGGCAAAATATCAGTAAGGCAACTGGGAGAGGGACCAAACTCCCTGGAAAGGAGGGAGATGTTCAGAGCTGGGGGGAAAGGGCACGGATGATAGGACAAGCAGTCTTGAAATAAGAAGACCAGTTTGCTGGCCAACTTGAAGATCACACCCTTCTGTAAGCCACTTATTGCCATCACTGCTTAATGCAGGACATTGCTTCATGACTGAGTCACAAGGTACAAACTCTGTACATGCTAGGCTTAGCATCTTCTATCTAAAATGCTGCTGGCCTCAACCAGCAGCATTTTCCTAATACAACTGCATCCATAACAGGAAAAGCTGAGATAACTCAAATATGCAAAACATGTCTTACTCAGCTAAGCTAATGTAGCATTTAAGTTGTTTACTCTCCAGTATTTGACTATAACACCTGCTATTAAAGGAAATCAATATCACTGTTAAACAGCTTAGTCTCTATTTCCATGCAGGAGAGCTAATCCATTTCTTTGTCCACTGGCATTCATTTTTGGACAGCAGGCAAACTAAACACAGACCTGAGATCTCCCCACTAATAGGCAGCCACTTTCATAGCCCCAGACACACTTAATCTTGAGAACATATGTTGAGTGCAGTGTATTTTATATGGGACTGACAGCAAGCCAGACAGCTATAGAGAGGACACAGTCATATTAGACTATTCAGAGTGGGGATCCCAAATGCCATCACTTATTGGTCACCTGCACTGAACTGTCTTCCTTTTCCTGGCTTACAACCATGCTGCCATTAGCTGGTGGCCAGTGACACTGATACACGACTTATTTCAATGACAAAGAGTGGTAATAAACCTCTAGGTAGCACTCAGCAGTCTTTGGTTTTCAGATCCATTTTCCCCTTCTTTCTTCAAACAACAAAGGCTGCAAAGTGTTTGAGGGAACAAAATGAATGACAACAGTGAATTCTGAAGATATTTACAGGACAAGGCTATGCTTGAGAAAAAAGATTTAGAGCAAGTATCTTCCCCTTATCCTGCAGAATGGAAGAAGTTTCTTTAAGGTTTGGAGACAATTTGAGTATGGCACCAACATTAAAAGCAATTCAACTTATTTAAAGACAGTGCTGCGTGTTTCTAGTTAAAACTTAATTCTTACTTTATCACAGAAATACTGAGCTGTTGTGCTTTGCTTTAAACCACATATCTTCAGCAGTAAGCATTACTGATCTATATCGTGTATTTTACAATCAACTTCTATTTTTTTAATTTTACAAAAATATGCTGCTATTATATCCATGCTCATGATGACAGATGCTATGCAGTCAAGTACATGGTTGCAATAAACACACAGCTTAGGCAGGACGCTAATCCTATAAACATTTAAATAGCTGTTTAGATTCATATTTAATTTTGTGTTCATGAGCTTAACACCCTGATTCAAGGAAAAAAATCCACTATATATATTTCTTTTTTTTTTTTTTTTTCTGTAATGACTGCAGGAACTCTTAATACTATTGCTTAATGTTACAGTGATGACTTACACTCAAATTATGATCGGAATAATACCCCATTGTTGTGTTACTATGTCTTTCCTGCCAATATACAATCATACCGATCACTTTTAGGGGGCAATAAAAAAGATCTTTTAGCTAGCAGTTGTTCTGCCCATGAAGAGCTCTACAAAACATGGAAGAAATTCACTATGATTGTTTGAACTGAAGAAAAATTAGGACAATGTTTTCAAATTGGCAACCTAAATGCATGCACAAAAACTTGAAAAAATATTCTGAATTTCCATGGTATTCAACTCAGCCCCCACTGGGAGCTCTGATGCTTGAGCATCTCTGTAAATTCAGCCACTTCCCTCCAGGCCTTTCAGTGTATTTTTGGAGTGCAAACCTGCATTATCGAAGTTTGAGTATTTTGGATTAAGATTAGTTGTTACTTTGGGATTACATTTCATATCTGTCAAATTTGATCTTTCCTATTTTTTAGAGAAAGAAAAAACATACCAGCACCAGGGTACAGTAAATGGAAAATGTTGTGCACTCTGCACTCAAATATCTGTTACTAACATAACTGTTGGTTGCAAATGTTCAACCCTAATGGTCTGGAACAAACTTTAACCATTCAACTGAAGTGCAGATATCCGCTGTGCTTTTCCCAACTCCCACCATGTGCTTTCCAGGCTGCTGGCTACATTTCCAACCCACATTTCTCTCACTTATCACATTTTTTAAATGAATGAATGAAATGTTTATATCACACTCATAAATTGGGCTTTTTTTTTTTTTCCAAATAGATGATGATAGAGAATGGAATATCTTTAATGCAATTTGTAAAAATAATAGATATGCCAATAATAACATTTCTGAGAGCAGTTAAACTATATGAAAAAAAGAGCCAGTCATTCTCTCATATAAAAAGACAGATAAGCTCTCAGCCCCAGGCCTGTAACATGACCCCATGCTAGCAAAACATTGCTACCACATATAGCCTCACTGACTTTAGCACAATTTGGTGTCAGTATAAATGTACCTACTCAAAGTAAAGTTTAGAATCGAGGACTTAAAAGAACAATATGACCCTCACTGTCCCTGTGTCTGCTGAAGATTTGGAACCCTGGAAAGCTGTTGCATGGCTGGGAACTGCTTTGTTTCAGACAGGAAACCCCGGAAGTGCCAATCCTCTCTCATTATTGATCAGGGAATGCTTTCTCATAAATAACTGCAGCTCAGATAATAGTACCTTACCAACTGCACATTAGAAACATTACAAACATCCAAAAGTTTTGAGTATATAGAATTTGGAATGAAAAAGTACTTTGTCTAATGAGGAATTTGACAATGTTCCTCAGATTTCCAGTCCAGCTGCCCACCCTTATGAGGATGTAAGATTATGGACAATTTCAGATCATTAGGTTTAAAGTGGACTGCAAAACTTTTGCTAAGAAATCAAGCTCAGAAGTCCCACAGACTTTAAATGTTAGTTGAGGTTGACGTCCCTGACCAAATCTGAGCTCGCTTTTGAGAGTGTAGCATAACTGGGTCTCCATAGTCAGAGTGGGTACCTGATTCTGTGATAAACTGCTCACAGTGAACAACGAGGGGACACAGCAATGGGCATAAAACAAATCGTATCAGAGGGATCTTAAAACTCAGGTGTTGCTTTTTAACAGTGGCAACAGAAGAAGGAAGGTGATAGAGAGAGATACAGTCCTACTACAGTGTGTTAGCCAATGTGCGTTTTTAGCAGAGTTTTTGAGTCCTACTCAAGTAGCTGTGGTTTGTATTGAGAGACATCTCAGATGTTTTTAAAATATTAGATGATGTCTAAGCTAAATTCTACATATAATTTAAATATTAAAAAGCTAGTTTATTTCCTCTGATCTGGGAATGCTCACAAATATCACATGACGTTGTAAAATTCAGTTCTGAATTGCATGTGTGCTAACTACTCTTTTCCACAGCTTTAGGTCTAGTCTACTCTACAAAGCTGATACGACTCTAGCAAAGAAGCAATCTGTACAGAAAACTATTTTGCCAGTATAAACAAGCCACCTGCCTAAACAGCCTAACAGTAATTGTGCCAGTGTAGTTACATTATACAGCGAACCTGATTACAGTATAAAGATTTGAATGCCACAAATACACAAGTAGTGCTTCTTTGATTTAGTTTAGCTTTAGTTTTAGGTTGACAAATCTGTATCAGGTTTTTAACATCCATAGTCAGTATAAGTATGATAACAAAACTGTGTGACAACAACCGGATTGCGTTATTTTAAACTAGTTTCTAAGTTTATTTTTTAAAGAATAAACACATCAATGTAAAATTTCTGGAAGTGTTTTTAAGCAGAGACTTTTCATTGAGCTACTAGGAGAATTGGATTCTAGGAATATAGACTATAATGACAGCAATGATAGTTAAATACTATTTTTTTCATGCATATTTAAATATTTGTTCATTGATCATTTCCACCTGTATATAAACAGGAGTAAGAAATTCTGATACTATATTGAATAAGATTACATCCATAAGAAAACTACAATGACAGCCAAATACAGACTATCCCTATATTAGCAAGTAGGGTGGCACAACAGGAACAGATCTATCCAAAAAAGGCAGTACTACAGATCCAGTGTCTACACTATTCACACTCTGGGGCTGTATTTCAAACTAGCTTGCGTGGCTCCCTGAACTGAACAACCATTAGTAGAAAGAATACATGAAACTTTTGATTTAATTTCACCTAGAAGAAATCAAGCTGGCATGCTCCAGGACTGACATGAAACACAAACTGACATATAAATAGCAGGGATGATCAGGAGTTTCATTAAAAATAATCATAATAAAAAAAAGGTGTAATAAAATCTAGAAGTAAAATGCTCATTGGATGGGTTCACAGTGTGCTTTGCAAGGATGTTAATTTATTTGTGTAGATATAAACTTTATCAATAACTGAGAAGACAACATCTGAAAGAATTAAGTACATTGCATGTCATCGTCTCCACAGCTACGGAAAATTCTGTATTATTTAATGAAATATAAATGTTTCCTGCATGGCATTCAAATATTAAGATTCATATTGTTTTTCCAACTTAAAGGTTGTATCTGTATCTGTACTTAAAGGTTAAGTATCTGTTAAACACCCAAGTCCTTTATAAAGAGAAGTGTTAAATGTACAGAAGTCTAAATCATGTTTGTGTTGTTTGTCATCAATCAGGCTGTATTATACAGTGAATATACTATAAACTGAAATGAGTTTCCTAGTATTAGCAATTCTTCAGAAGTATGCATGGCTTTAAAAGATTCACTTCAGTGTCTTCCAATTTTAATAAGTTTTCCTGTTCCAAGCCATCTTTGATATGTATATTACTACTCAGCTGAATATATTATGACATTCATACAACACTTTAAATCTCTTGTCATTACAAAGCATCCTTCCACTGTGTCAGCTACTATCTATCATTTGGTTAATATTTATTATGGCTTGTTTAAAATGTAAAATTATGTTAACTTTTAAGCAGTGGTAATATTTACATTTTGTAGCACTACTGAGCTTAACTATGAACACTGAATGGGCGGAGATCATCACCTTCTCACGCTTAAGTTTTATATGTAAACTTCTCAAGCAGTTCAGCTGTGGGCTATTTGGAAGATGTAAGTAGGGAACTGGGGAGCTCAGAGATGGAGCACTTCTCATCCTACTTGTCAGGAAAAAAAAAAGAAATCTACAGTGAAACTAATGAAAATATCAATGGACTGAATTGCTAGGAAGCTGCCCCATGCATCTCCAAGGTTTTATAGTACTTACAGATGGACCACATGGTCAGTGCTATGAGTTTCCTAATGAAAAAGTTGCACACAAGTGCAAGACAAGACCACTGTCCATTTCCTCAACTTTCTCTTCCTTCTGTGGAATCCCCATTTCATTCATTATGTATTCCTTGTCATTAAAAATGCTGTTTGAAAAAAAAGATTACTATGGTCAGACTTTATTTTATTTTTTACATTAAATGTACTTTTTATCCTTTGATCCATAGTGATTCTTTGATTCTTTAGCTTTTTCATGACCACTACAATGCCAAACAAATTGAGAGAGAGAATCTGAATTAGCAAATAGAGATGTGCATGGCTTTGTCAACTAGGTAAGCAAACTCCAAGGTTCTGATTCCTTTTGGAAAGCTTTGACATAAACAGAAACTGAGAATAATAATGAAAGACTATCTCCAATGCTAGGTGGTATTCTGTGTATAAGCAGCTATGATACTGAATTCAACAAACACATTAAAATGGTTCCAAAAGAAAAGAGGAATATTGAAAATCTTTGTCTTATAAATAAATAAATACAATCTTGGCAACTGTCCAAAGGACTGTTAAACTAATGACTGGCAGGCACAGACCTTCCTGGTAACATGGATGTCTTGCCCTGTTATTTCATGTACTTAATTTCTTGAATGAAAATAGTAATTTACAGTGTTTCCTGAACTGGTCATTCAAAATATACATTATCAAAGGGTAGAGATAAAATTAGCCATATGGTGACGTTAAATTGCACCTGCATGACAAACAGTATAATCACTGTTGCTTTTGGAGTGAAGAGGAAGTTACTCAGCATACAACTGGAGACATGTTCGTAACACAATATAGGATCTTACACTAAGTATAAAGACCTTTAATAAACAATTACACTAGCCTAGATTGCATAACTTGATACTTTTTTTTTTTTTT
>VXAA01005817.1:39052-70314 GCA_013399115.1 Anseranas semipalmata
AAATCTTTGGGGGTCTCCTGGAGTTTGGGGACTTTAGCTACCACAAGGTTCTGCCAATAATGGTGTTGCTCCAAACACTTTTTAATGTTGATAAGTATTCTGCAAGACTGGAAGATCCCATTTTTAAAACAGAGGTGTAAGACGACTCTATAGACTAAGATTTTGATTCTTGAGACTTCAACAATTAACCACTGAAGTATGTGGAATGCTGTTTCCCTTGAAGATGCTCCTTGACTTCAATGAACATCTAAGTAGAGTTCTCAGAGATTAAGATCTGTCCACCATTGCGAAGATCACCAGTGTGACTATAGCATACCTTTGGCTCAACACGGGCATAGGTCAAAACCATTTATTCACATGGTATCATACGTGCACTTGACATGGTTGCTGAAAAAAGCAGCCATATAAAAACATACAGTCTAAACATAAAGTATTGTGAAACATAGAGAACATTTGCTTTTCTTGAGGATCATATAAGATGGACACAGTAAAATTGAATACAACCTAAAATGTCTTCTAGAAGACTGATTATAATTTACTGCCCAAACTACTCCAGGAAATCTACAGGGATATTCTAATGTACGTATGTAGAGCTCCGAATGAGAAGAAATTGGCCCTTGATGCTTTGCTTGTTTTATGTGGCAAGCTGACTTGTTTAGAAGTAAACTAACTACATCTGAAAAGGCAAATGATTATTTATTTCATGGGAAATTGAACTGCATATTTATTTACACATTTTAAACACGATCAAGTACAGCAGTTTGGCAAGCTTCTACTGAGCAACAAATGCAGAAACATTTTAGCAAATGATGGCATAGCTCAAGATTAAGTGGTTTTTAAAAACCATTACCATTTTAATGTCTACAGATTGCATTATTCCTGACACTAATATACTCATGCCCTGAACAATCTGAATCTAATTTGCATTATTATCTGTTACTGCCAAATAAGTGTAATCAGTGGACAAGTCTTAAATTTGCCATTAGAACTCCACACAAAGGGTTCAGAATCATCCCGAACTAGAATTCCACCATCATTCATCTCTTTTTATTGACAACGAACAGAACACAATGCTCAGCCTAAGAAAGCAAGAGAAGACATCTGGTTTATTGATGATCTTCCCTGTTAGATAATTGTCCACTTACTGACACTGCAATGGGCCAAATATATAATACACAGGACAGTGTTTAATCAATTAAGCAATTCCTATTAATTTAACAGTTAATTTGCACGTGGTATACAAAAAAGTAAAGGAAACACATTTCATCTTGCATAATTAAAACAAGTGCAAAAGTCTGTCCCTGAGTTAGGATGATTGTAGCTACATACTTCCTTGCTTCCCTAGTGAGCATATGCCTTTCTGATATTTACTTTTCTCTTTATTTTGTGTCTTAAGTCTGTGCACAAAGAATCAAGTGGGAACAAAACAGTTTCTTCAGGTTTATGGTATTCACCTTGTGGACCCATGAAAGCTGCAATTAAAATAGAAGGGTGCTTTGCTTTTCGGGTCTCTGGAAGTATGCAGATCAAGATTCTGGCCTTTCAAGTCCAGTATGTCATCATGCATGAACATGAGAGGTTAAAAGGACTAATTTTTAAACATTTGACTGTGCAACTGCTGCCTGATTTATATACCCATAGTTTCTAGAGTTGCATAAGCAAATTTGTCAACCATGCAGTCAAATGGTTCCTTGCAACTTTGAAATTCTAACATACATACTTAATATTTAAATTGAGTATTTTGATAAGTTGCTGTGTCACAGAAGATGATCTACACCCACAATCATAGCAGCCTGCGTTAATGATGAAATTAATGGTATTTTCCTAAATGAAACTAAACAAAAATATCAGAATTTTCATGACAAAATTAGATTTGTAATTAGTGAAAACTTTTTTTGTTTGTTTGTTCTAAAAATGGATGAGTGGATATACTAAAAATATCAGGTAACTTTCTCTGGTCAGATATCATAACAGCCATCATCCTTTCAAATTTATAACAACACTTAACATAATTTTATTGCTTTTTAAGTATCAGCAATTAAACTCTGCAACAGTGAGAGCAGCAAAAGGCAAAAACTGGCCATGTAACTGGTGAGAACTGCTAAAGAGCTTTGATTGACATACTTGCATTAAAAATTGGCAAACATATTGGGGCAATACCTCATAAAACTGCAAAAGCATTGAGATGCTTATTTAGCTAAAGACTTCAAATCTAATGCCTAATCAAAAACACATCTCCAAGCTGCAGAATGTCTTTAAAACCTACACCAAGTGTCTTTCTGACTCAACAGAAAGAGTGCCAGTCAACATTGATAAAAAAGCATTTCTCTTTAGCAATTAAATGTTTCCAGTACTGAAGCTGCCATGGAACGTTTAACAGTCTATCATCCAAGTTCTCTGATGTACTGCCTTTTCTCTCTCTCTCTTTTTTTCTTTTCTTTTTTTTTTTTTTCTTTTTCTTCTTTTGCTATAAAATGGAATAGCTTACTGGAAAATATGAAAGCATGTCAGATTTCTTAAAAATCCCAGTTTTTCTCTTTTGTTGACAGTGCTTAGAAAATGCGGGTTGACTTGTTTTTGATTGCTGTTTAAATAACAGATTAATTTAATAATCGATGGGATATTGAATAACAGAAAATTATGGGGTTGGACAGCCAAACCCTGACCCTAATGACATTCTTACGTTAATTCTTATTTTCTTTTAGGCTCCTGCTTTCTTAATAAAACCTATATTTTTGAAAATCAGTTTTAAACATTGCAAATTATCCCAAAGTAGCATTTATTTTTTGCTAGTAAGAGATAAGTTTACATATACAGAGTATATTTTATATGTCTGTACACATTTAGTGCCTGACTTAAGTCCGCTTCAGTTTATAGGTGCCCTTCCATTGCTTGAATAACTTTTCAGAGAAGGATTGCAAAGGGAGTCAGTTATTTATGAAGTAATTAGCATGTAGTCCTTTTTTACTGTGTGTGATTTATTTGTGAGGATACTTTAAATCCAAGCACCCATCATGAAATGTTAGGATTGGAAACATTTATAAGAATAAGGTTTAGTTTTCATAACTACAGTTGGTAACTGTTCCCCTTGGATTAAGCACTGTGAAGTGCTGAGTATTCCTACAAGACCAGTAACAGCACATCCAGTACTAAGACTGAGCCTTTGACTCTCACCACATGACCTTGTTGACTATGACTGTGACATTGTTAGCAATAACACAGTATTTGTACTCCAAAATGTCTTATCTAAGTAACATTATATGGTTTCAATTAACAGCAGTCATCATTTTCACTTCTACTCTGCAACTGTTTTTATTCTCCTTTTTCAGACAAGGGCTCTACTGTGCCTGACACTGTAGGAAAGAAAGACAGTGACTTGAATGAGTAACTTGTGACACAAACTTCCTCGGAGCAGAGTACTTGCACAACTTTTGGTTACAAGCCTGTTCACAGTATACTGACTTTTTCCAGAGTGTCCTTGAAAGGAAATGATAACCCTGCAATATTAGAGTGCATGCATTTTCAGCTAAATATTTACATACCTCTTCTTCTATTTGCAATCAAGATTTGCAAGTATACGTCATAAACAGATTAATCTATAACACAATCCATGGAGGGCACATAAAATAATTCCACTACCTCAAAGGGATCTGAATTGAGCCCCTAGTATGCAATAGACGATGTGCAGAGCACAACATCAGTTCAAGACTCTCACTGCATATAAGGCTGAACCCTAATTTTGAGTGATTGACCTCATCATTCTTAAATTACAAGTATTAAGCAATACACTTGCTTGTAAAAATATTTATTGATACTGAGGCCACGAAACAGAAAACTGGGTCAGAAGATGTAGGTCTACAAAGGACTTTGGGTCAAATTCCTTAGCTGTTCTGCGGGAAAGTGTCCTGGGTTATAACAAAAATATTTGGAATCTAATGCAGTCTGCAATCTTAGATGCAATTTGTAGATTGTTAATGACAGTGGGTAAACGGCATAATGAAGAACTTTCCCATGAGAATCTAACAGTTCTTCTGGATTATTTCTTTAGGTTTTGCCATTTCTTGTGGAGAAAAATAATGGGTGCCTTGAGATCAGTTTGTAACTTTTTTTTTTTTTTTGTTCCACTGTGGAACACAAAATGTTTTTCTATGAAAAAGATCTTAGTGCATTATTTTTGAAATACTATAATTTTCACTGAACTCAGTTTCCAACTCAGTGCTGTCCAAGCGTTGCAGAATTGTGTTATTTTTGAAAGTTATTTCCTTTGACCTGAAGTTACCTAAGAAGACAGACTGAAATCTGCATTCCTT
Organism: Anseranas semipalmata; assembly: GCA_013399115.1. Taxonomy (NCBI): domain Eukaryota; kingdom Metazoa; phylum Chordata; class Aves; order Anseriformes; family Anseranatidae; genus Anseranas; species Anseranas semipalmata. The sequence goes on from VXAA01005817.1 coordinate 43,363, forward strand.
TGAGAAAACCTGGTCTTGTTAAATTAATCTTTTTTTTTTTTCATGGAGAGATGACTGTTTGCAATATTTAAGCACAAGAGATATGATAATTTGTTACACAACTTCTCCGTAATCCTCTGCTAAATGATCACAAACCTGCCTGAACTCTTTAAAGCTGGCATCAAGCATCCGTAGCAGTGTAATGTACATTGTGTTTGATATGTCAAGTGGAAAAGTCATAGCTTGATTTTGCTGAGTTTGTCCTTTTTCAGTTAGTGGGATCTATTGTTACACTTAAAGAGTTCTCTAGGATCAATTTACAAAGCACTCGTGTATTTCTATCCCACAAGACCATATACAAAGAATTATTCACACTAGACATTAATAACTTCCTTATAATTAAAGTTGGTCAGCAGCAAATTAAAAGAGACTATTAGCACTTAAGATATATCTCCAATGTACTTACTCTTATTTCCTGTTCTAAAACAATGAAGATATTAGGAGAAAATTTAGGAGCAAATCCAGAAGCATACCTATTGACTTCAAAAAGAAGAAGTTTTCACCTTTGTTTGCTAATTGCATGTTGATTTAGTCTGGAAGGGGACAGTTGTAACAATTTTTGTTTGATTTACAAATTCTTCTTGACATTTATATTGATAGACAAATTATTGCTGTAAATATTAATCTAATCTGTGATGATGATCTCTCAGCATAAAGGAAATCCAGTTAAAAGAGACTTAGTGAAGTACAGAAATTTGCATAAACAATATTCACGTTTAATACCTACACAGTTCTTCAATTATTATGTAGCATAACTACAGCAAAAATGCTGTTGCACATAGGCATGAAATACAGAGGAGACATTTTTGGTATGAAGGAGGAAAGCTAGACTCGAGTCCTTCTCTTCTTTTAACCCTATGAGGGGTGACTTTACAGTAGCACTGGCAGAACTGACAAGGCGACAGCACTGACATGCGAGATTTGTTGCTACTAACTCAGCTTCCCAGCAACGAAAGTTTGGAGGATAGGTTTAATCCTGTCCCACTCTTTCAGCCTAACAGTTCTAAGCAGAAAACATGTTTGGCATGCAAATAAAACAACCAGATCTCACCGTACCACAAGGGAACTTGTAACCTATCCAGCAGGGTTTCACTCCTGTGTAGGAGAGCTAACAGCACTATCTTCTCTGTATCTAAATCTTTGCAGAATTTGCCCTTAGAATGCTGCTTGTTTCCAGGAGAAGACATCACTATTCTTTGAAATTAGCAAAAGTCTCTACTGGTTTTACTTTTTTTTTTTTTTTTTTTTTTTTTTTTTTTTTTTTTTAAGAAAACAATAGGCACTGCTTTAATTTAAGAGTATCAAACTTTTAAATGACTCCTAGAATAAGAGAAATGACACCCTGACAGAGGTCATTATCTAAGATAAAACATAACAGACTTGTACATTCTTTAACATAACCCTGAATAAATCAGTTTTACTGCTTTGTCACAAACACTTGCACAAAAAAAAAATTGAAAGGGCTTACTTGAAACAGTCATCGCAAGCAATATTCCCCGTGGTCTCCTTTATAGTGCGTTCGGAAACAAAAGCTGGATATTCAGTATCACAGGGCTCTAGGGTTTGTTTCAACCTCTGCGCTATAGGCACAGCAAAAAAATATCTTGATGTTAACATGGGAAGAACAGCACAGAAAATTCTGAACAAGATGAGATGCTGTATTACAGAGCTCACAGAGAACGGAAATGTTACTCAGCTTCTGCCACCCTGTGAGATTTCCTAGGCAGTGCATAACACTATTTTTCAATTAAAAGAAAAAAAGTTTATCCATGGAATGTAATTTTGTAACACATAACTGTTAAAGTAGTTATTCATGGTTTAGCCTTTGCCAACCTTGTTTATATTTATGGAGAAGTTTTTTATTCTTTCTCTGTGGATCCAGGATGGAGTTACTGTTGTTTTTATTTCAGTGATGCTGTGCATCACTAACTTATTAAGTATGGGTGTTTACATGTATTTGATAACTAAATTGTGGTAGATTTCACTGAAGCCAAAACACTTTTTTGGATTATGACTTAGGGATCTTTAGAGAGTTTCAGCAGTTAAAATAACCCTGTGGGTAGGGGACAGAAGCATTACCTTACCCAGAACTAATGCTTGTAATCTGCTTCCCAAAATAGTAATAATAAAGACTCCATAACATTTTTCAACCAAAGCCCTTTCGCTGAAACAATGCAAGGGAGGAGGAAGCGACACTATTTAAGTCTTAAAGATTGGGAAATCAAGGTACAAGGAAACAGTGTGACTGGTTCAAGGTCAAACTACAGGACAGTAGCAGAGCTGGGAACTGAAGGCAGCTCTTCTGACTCTCACGCTGATGTATCTGTTGGATAATGTCTCTCCCTCATTCCCTTCCTCTTTCCTCTCCAACCCTTCATTCTTCCCTAACACAGAGATACACTTGCACATCAGCACAAATGTTAAGCCTATCTTAAACTAATTGCTAAGTGAGAAAACAAGACCAAGTATGACAAAAATAGATTACACTAAACAGGCTCTTGGACTCCACAGATCTTCCATTCAAGACAATCTGTTTGAGAGCCAGTGGTGTATATATTACACAGTGGCAGGGGAATGACCAAAACTGCATTTGCAATCAAACACTAGGACGCACATTTCTGAGTTGTTCTTAATTTTTGTATGTAATTAAAATAAATATTCCCCCAAGTAGTGCCTCAAGAAAGGCACTAAAACTAGTCAGAAAAGTTTTGTTATTTCTGATGTTTCCATTATGGTCATAACACATTTAACAAATTAGCATTTTTGTAAAAATTGTCTGACTAGCTCTACTGCACCTTCCCCCTTTCTCTTCTGTTCTCTTTATGTGTTGCTAAGAATGACCAAAAATTATCTCACTTGTAATTTTGGGCCTACTCTCACTTGTATCAACATAAGGTTTGTGTAACAAAGAGGCTGCCAGAAATGGCAGACCAATTTGAGATGGGTCTCAGATTTTCAGCCCCTCTTTAGAGTCCAGAAGATGGTGGGGTTGCCCAGGGTTTAGGACATCAGCTTCTTCTCTCACATTTACAAATGTGATTGACATTACAAGACCTTGTGCAGGAGTGTTTTTCCTACTGGGGTTTGGTAAATTGGCAGCTGTGTGGGGAAGCTCTAGGATTTTCATAATGCGTAGTGCTCTATTACTGTCACAGTTATAGCAGGAAGCAACTTCCCCATTAGAGGACTTGAAATTTTTGTAAGTACTGTTAAGTAAAAAGTAAATCTGTAAGTTCATTGGTTTTAATTTCACAAAATTAAAATCAGAATTAGTACAACACTTAGTGGTAGCGTAGCATCTACAGGAGAGCATACCTAAGCACATGCTTTTCTCTCCTGCTAGATTTTCTCTTGTGAAGTCTCCCTTGCTTTTGCTTTGCTAATACATGTTGATTTTCAAACAACTGTCACTTGCTACCTAACCACATTTGAACTGGCCAACCAGTACCATAAAAATAATGATATTCCTGATATTCCAATGTTATTCCAATGAGCATGATGAGGGGGCATTTTCAATACACTCACTCAAAGAAATGGAGCAAGCGAATTGTGTAGCTAAAAATTCACTTTCAACCAAAACGTATGAAAATTCTTCAATCACACTGTCTAAAAATATATTATAAAAAATATATTATAAAATAATATAAAGTTGCGCCTTCAGGAAATGGAAGGTTGCTATTTATTAATTGCTGTCTTTTGGAGTTTGTCCATGCCTAAAAGCCTAAACAGTTATTTATTTTATGAGACAAAGAGGGATGCTGCCCTTAAAGGATATTTTCCCTAGCGTACAATGCAAGTGCCATTGGATACTTCATGTCAGGATATATCAAAGCATATTTGTACAGTACACTTGAAAAAACACTGCAAAAAGTTACCCATTGCGTACTCAGGCTGCTTTGTGCTGTTCTACAAACACCAAGCACTAGGACTGGCATATCTGCCATTCCTCTTCAGATGTAAGGAACAGTTTTGCCTTTCCTGGGGCTAGCACAGCAAACCCTACTGTTCTTCACAGCCACCAGTGTAAGAGATATTTTTTCATCATGTTTAGGGACATCACCGGAAAGTTACTCTTGGCTTTCAGAAGACCCATGTAGAAACTGATGAGGATGAAGCAGCCCTAAAAGCAAATAGTGCCCAGCTGGTCCTCATGGAGCTCTGTTTGCGTATGTGCATCCAATCCACACCAGACTCCTTGTTTGTATAACAGAAGAATTAGTTTCAGTGTTGCAACAGTATACAGTTTCCATCAGTATGGGAAATGTTACACTAAGTTGATGCACATAAATTTCCAGAAGGCTCTTATCAAATCTTCACCTCCACCAGACACCCACCTCAGCCTCCCTTCCCCCTACACAGCATGTACAACATGTTAGGCAGAAGCTGACAAGTGCTTTGCCACTTACTGCCATACTGTCTGGGTGCTCCAGGACAGATTTTTCTTTGCTAGAAGAGCTCCAGGATCTTGTTACTACAGGGGACACTGGAATAATCCAGGGTGTTCCATTTTCCCCATACTCTAACTTCACGCAGGATCTTATTTTGGCATAAAGATAGCCTAGCATCCAGGCAATGCAAATAGGAATTAAAATCTACACTAGCAATTTTATCCCCTGCCTTGCTGAGGAATACAGAAATCTGCAAATCTGAAGCTGAAGAATTCACTTTAAATCATTATACCAGTAAATGGCATGCTGCACAATTGGCCTATGAAATAGCCAATTGAATAGCACTGTTGCAAATTAGCCTTTACTTTTGAGCAACCCTTCCAAAATGTCATAAAACTCTGCTAAAATATAATTGGCAGCTGAAATTCAAAACTTTCAGTTCATAGGAGAATGGTTAAAATTTCATTATTATTTCAGATGAAGCCTTAACATTTCAAAAAATTGTTTTGAGTAAACAGAATTTTAATTAATCTAGATTTTATTGTTTTAAAATGTTTATTTTGAATAGTAAGACAAAACATAATATAGTTTTAACCTGTCTTGTTCAAAAATCAAAGCATAAGTTTACTCTCTTAAGTTTTAAAATTTATTTCCATATGAAATTATATTGAGATGGTCGTGTTCCTTTGGAATTTAGTTGAAATGACATTTTCTAGCACAAGAACTCCCTACATATTATAATAGCTCCAGAAAAAAAAAAAAANTAGTGTAATTGCTTTATTCATAAAGATTGCTTTGGAATGAAGGGAAAGATTTTGGGGAAAAAAATAATTATCCACTATTTTAACTTATCTATTGTAGTAGTGCACTGTATTCCTAGAGCACACACAAGAACTCTGGTTATTCATTGAAGATCTTAGTTCTCTTGTATTCTGGGAAACATTTAAAAAAAAAAAAAGGATGCTGAAATGAGAGATAAACCAATTTTTTCAGAATTCTATTAATTAAAAAAAAAAAAGATAATTCACACTTACCTTTTGCTGTTAGATCGGAGTGCCACCAACTGCATAAATTAAACTCCACAAGGAACCTACAGAAATTATTAGATTTTTCAAATTATCCCACAGAATGTTTTCAAAACACTAAATTGGCTGTAGTTCGATACCAGTAATCCTATTTTAAATAAAAGCTAATGCAGAACTGAAATTCATGTGGCTAGTGTAAGTCTGGGGCTATCAACTTCTGCTATTCTCATATTTTCACTGGGTTGTATCTTACCACTGAGAATTTATTCTGAAATCATAGAATCATAGAATGGCCTGGGTTGAAAAGGACCTTAAAGATCATCTAGTTTCAACCCCCCTGCTCTGGGCAGGGTTGCCAACTACTTAATCAGTAAATCATAGATTTACCTACTACTAAACAGCATTCTTATTCTTATCTGCTGTCCATTAAAATTCTCAGTGCACAGCAGCATACAGCACTTTTACTGTTGAACATTATTAAAAGCTCTTCTTCATTATGTAGTGTATTTTGACCCTCTAGTAAAATGCCATATGTTTATTACTGCCCTGGCTACCAGATAGGAGTACACATAAAATAATTTTTAGCATTAGTTCAGGATCTAAAATAATAAAACTATTTTTATTTCTAGGAGTAGCAAAGATTGATTAACTAGTGTCTAACCAGCTCTAACTAGACATGTGTAGAGAATGCATTTTTCCCACTACAAACCACTGCAATTTACACTGTAGAATGGGCTGAAACGTACCAGTCTATCAGTTAGTGTAAGTGTAAAGAGTGTAAAATCAACATCCAGTTTATCATAGGAACGTGAAACTACAATATTTGTAATCACAGAAAGTTTCGTAAAATTTTGAAGTTTTTATGGCTTGCATCGAAGTCTCATTTTAACATGATTTCTTTTCCTGATATTTACTTTGAAAGCTGTGTTTAAGATCAATCTCTACCCTCTGGCAATAGCTATCCAGTTGCTCTCGTTAACTCTTATCCCAAATTCTGAAGAAAGCTCATATAATTTGCAATTAAAACAAAATGACTACAAGAAAAAAAAAAAACTAATTCTATTTCAAAGGAGATAAATTTCACATCAATCTGCAACTCTGCTCTGCTCTCTGGTAAACACAATAATAAAACAAATAGATTAATAACACAAAATGCATTTAAGGCTTCCTCCTCATATGATATTTCTCTGTGATTTCTTAGACAAACTCTCTTAAAGGCAATGCTCATTATGTGTTAACTTAAATTGTTGGAAGAATGAGACAAGGTAAAAAAATCAATAAAATCTACAGAGTACACCTTATCTGGCATATGCTGTAAAGGGTCCATCTTACAGAAATTCATGAAATGACAAACACCACAACGAATCACTCTAACAGTTTGCTATATTGACAACAGCCCACCCAAGCAGCATTACAAACAGCCAGACATTTATGTTAAATCTAGCAGTAACCACAATAATAAATTTAGTTTGTATATTGCAATCTGCTAGACTTTCTAAGCAAAGACATACAGATATAAGTGAAGACCATGAATAATGGAATAAAAGTGCAACTGTGCATTCATATAGCCAGAATTTTCTCAGATTTTAACAATGCTAAATTGGTCTGCAAAAAATTGAGAACTATTACTAAATTTAAAATAATATAATAAAAACAGCACAATAGATGTAAAAGGCAAAAAGTACAAATGTTCATTAAGTATTCAAAAGTATAAATACTCATTAATTTGTATAAATATTCATTAAGTTCTTGATAAAATTTACTTACAAGACAAGCTCAGTCATAATCCATTTTACTGCAGCAAAGAAGGCATTATAAGGCTGAAGAGAAGCAACTCATTTAATAAAAAGGCAAAACATGAAGTATTTATATCTTAACTGAATTCTTCACGTAAAGGCAACGTTATGGATATTCAAATGCATGGGTAGCATGAGAAATAGAACAATAACTTTTTTTTATGAAAGAAAATATATAAGTACACTGAATATTAAAATATATAGTAATGAAATTTCCTTTTAATGTGGTTGGTCAGACAGGCAGATTATCAGCTGGAAAAGGAAAGTTTTGCAAGTGATTGTTAAATATTTAACCTCTAGGGGTTCCTATTTCCCAGGCTATTGCTGGAGGAGCAGCTCTGGTAGATAATAAGAGCTTTACTCAGGCTGCAGTTCACTTGCCTCTCTTTAATGTAAATCTCTATTCATTATCTCAGTCTAATTAGACCAGGAAAAGCTTCTGAAGTTTGAAATTACCTAAATGAAGTCATCTGTGTCACACTGAAGGCCCACTTGTAAGCACTGTAAGTAATTTTTAAGATTCTTCCCTCCCCCCTCTATTTTTCTGGATCATAACAAATACTTTCAAAATCCTGTGTTTACAGTAATTCTACTATATTTTACGGATAATATGGATAAATATGGATATTTTATTTTTTTAAAAAAGAATATCAATAGGATTATTTATTCATGAAAGAATCTCAGGGAGCAGAGTCAGTTTTCAGACATTTGGAAAGGAGAACCTAGCCTTGTCTCAAAAATTTGTGTTAGGGTCTCTCAGTTGCATAAAAACTTGCAGGTTTGTTTTTCAGATTCGGTATCAACAGAGTATTTTAGTACATGTAAGCAGTCATATTGACTTTAATAGAACTCCTCAGATGTCTAACATCATGTTTAACTGTGCTGAATCAGCACCTTATGGAAGCAGTGCGTTTGGCACGGCAGTAACTGGCCCGTGAAAGTTTTCAGAAGCCACAGTGAGTATTGCTGTGCAGGGCTGCTAACTCCCAGAGCCAATGAACGAACGTCATTCACTGGCACGAAAGGCTGAAACAGCAACCAGCAGAATGCAGAAAGCTTGAGACCGTCAAAGTTTTCACCTATTAAGGACTGCCTTACAGGAAAAGATAAAAAAAACTACAAGTCTTATCTACAGACATAGAGAAAACAAAATTTCAGCCCTGTGGGACATCTTATTTATTTTCATTCAAAATCAGAAAACTTGAAATTTCCCACATAAGCAATTAAAAATTTCATTTCATACTTTTGTTTTGATAATGCCAAGTAATATAGTATAAAATAATATGTATTTATTATTTATAAACAACATATATTTAATGTAAAATATATTATGTATTACAAAACTATTACTTTTAATATGACAGCTATAAGAAAATGAAAAAACTCTTAATATATCTGAAAAAAAAAAGATTTCAATATGATGAATACAAAATGAGAAAATGTTTTGGAATTTTAGTGGAAAAAAATATTTCATTACATTGATATAAATGCATTCTCATGAAATGGGATTTTACTAAGACTGCCTTTCCCACTCAGAGACTGTTCTCTCAAAAACTGCAACTGGATTTATTCTCTCTATATATCTCAGCAATCACTGAGGTCCAAAGAAATGGAGCTGGGTGATTCCATGGCATGGATTCCCTTGCAACAAAGTGGTTCTACGGAGACTTATCTAGGACTAGAAAATTTTAAAACAAGAAAATACCTTTTAAGAAGCAATCCTATACTGGTAAAGAAATGGAACAAATGATCTGTATATCTTGTCCATCTCTAATTTATCATTTTAGTTACACAGCCTAAAAACCTGTGCTAGGTACAGGGGTCCAGCCCTGACTCCTGCATTCTGCAATTGTGGCAGAACATTGTGAGAGATCCTTTAACAGTCACACAGCCTTTGCTTCCTATGCTCCACTTCTCTGCTGCTTAAAGTATGAAGAAAAATACTAGTTTTAGAGCTTTTTAAAGAGTCTCAGTCTTGTCCCTGTAGCTGTTCCTCTATTTGTACAACCATAATTCTCAAATGGAATTACAAATATTTGTGAAAAAACACATTGCTTACGTAGAAAATGTACCGAATGCTGCCTAGTAACCTGATCTATATGTGCAAAACTGTGGGATTAAAACAGGAAAAAAACAAACAAACAAACAAAAAAAACCTTTTGAGTTATCTAGCTCTATCTGTTTTAATACAAGAATACAAGTTCTCTTTGTACTTTCTCTGTAGTCACGGTTATTAGAAGTGACTGGATCAACAGAAAAATAAGAAACTAACCAAAGCTCTGCCCATCTTTCTTGTTCTGCCTGACAAAAACTCACTTGAGGTTTAAAAGAAGAGTTTGTATATCTTTAAAAAAAAATTAAGAATGAACATGCCATGGGTACTTATGCAAACTGAGCTGAAGCCCTAAGCCTTGGGATGGAAGGTTGCTGCTAACAATTTTAATACATTTTAAAATTTCTCATGCAAATGTGATTCACAGCATCCTTACTATTTTACCAACAGTGTAAGTCTCATTGCACAGCCTGGTACTTATTATTATACCAATCTTTTTCGGGGTTCAGGCTTCACTGGATAACAGACTGGTAAGTGCAATAAATCCACATTTGCAGGTATTTGAAAAACATGGGGTCATGTAAATGTGTAAATGAAAACATCCCAAAGTGCAAATGATTATTAAACAAGCCATAGAAGCTATATATTTATAGATAATTAGAAGTTGCTAGAACTTTGATATTTCCTCAACAGTTTAAGTAACTATGCCTAGGTTATTTTTTCTAGCTGAAGCTCTGTTTATTTAAGAATACTATCAGATAACTTTTCCAGAATGGTAAAATTGCTACAGTATTTTGCTACAGCTTTTACATAATTTTTCACGCTAAAACAGCTATTAAAAACAGTTCCTTTTAAATATGCAAGAGCTACAGTTTATTTAATGCTTTGGCAGTTCTAAATGATAGATTACTATAGTAATCAGTAAAACATACAAATGATTATAAAATGCCCTTGGAGTTATTAACTAGACATATGATTTGGAAAGAAGGATGTGTTGCCCTTGCAAGACCTAGCTTGACTCTAATCAGGCCTTGCAGAGGGAGACAGTTTGTATTCAGAACTGATTGCTAGACAAGGGTTTAAATAATCATTGAAAGTTTACTTTAAAAGATATCTTCTTTAAATACTGAGAAAATAAAAACAGTAAAAATCATTGACTTGTATGCTTTGCCAATGAACAAATCCTTTCATATATTAAAAAAAAAAAGGTCAGTTTAAAATTTGAATTACATTTTCGCATGCATGTATGTGTTTACACACAGAAAAGGCATGCGTGATTCCAGCCCTGCAAACAAAGCACACTCTATAGCCAAGTTTACAAAGTCCTGAGAAGGAGGACTCACCTGGTGCAATGGGCATTCTGACAGAACCTCAAAAATGGTGGTCCAGTGTAAAAATGATTGCATAAGTGTTTGAACTTGAAAATGCTTAACACTTTGCTTTTGTTTATAATGAACCATTCCTTGTAAACATTATGATAAACGCAAGAGTTGTAAGCATTCCAAATTAAAATAATGGGCTTACAATGGCCATGAGATATTTGCAACAATTATCTTTGATGATTGCATGGGAAGGTGCTCAGAAAATTCACTGTACTTACGTCCAGTAAGCTATGGGCACTGTCGCTACTCTCTTTGTTTGTTCTACACATGGCCTGGTAGTCATAAAGTGTAATTCTACAGAGAAGAACAGAAAACTGCTTGACTAAAAGGAGAAAACATGGTGGAGTAAATGTGATGATATGGAACAGTCTGCTCACAAAGTAGACAGGAAAAAAAAATGCTACTGCAGCAGGGGAAAAGAGGGAAAGGGATCATTAAAATACATGTTACACAAAGAAGAATAAAGGCAAGAAACTGTGAAAACTTTGTAAGGATTTTTATCAGACTGCAGAACAAAGCAAAAGCGTAACTGGGAGAAAACAGGGAAGATACACACAGTGTAACACACAATGAGATAAACAATGCAAGGAAGAGGAGAATACACATTCAACATGATGCTTAAACAATTGGTTCTGGACTGAGATCAGCACATTTAGCCCCAGAAAGTGAAAAAATCTATGCATTTGAGGGGCTTCTCACAACAGACCACTCAAACTCCAGTAAAGGCAAAACAACACTTCTGCAGTTCTAGCATCTCAGTGCATAACTAATTTGTGAAAACATGGTGTTGCTTCCAAAGAGAGAAATGGAATTTCAGTGTATTCATGGTACAGACAATTGAAGCAGGATGGGTTCACTTTTGCATCTTTTCACGAGGGCAAAATATTCCATGTCAGGTACCTGCTGTAATCAAGATATGTTAGAAGCCTCCTCAGATGCATAGTAAACAGGGAAATTTCTTTCTGCTTGTGATTTTACTCATCATTGACACACTTCAGAGATCTAACTGCGAAATCCAGAACTCAGAGATAGTATATGAAATTGTGATTATTTCTCTAAATCTGTCTGTCCATAGAACAATTAACAGACTACATCCATCCACATAAAAAACATTTAACATCTGTAGCAGATGTAAAGAATAAGCTGGTAAGTTGCAACAAGTATAAATATATAAATGTTACTAGCTTTATTTGAACATATACATTTGGCTTTTGCATTATTAGAGGGACAAGGGAACACAGTTAGACATAGATGTCTTAAAGATGTATGAGATGGGACTTCAACGTTTTGCAATGTGTGCCTTGCTTCTAAATGAAGACACAAATTTGTCTATGAAAAGGATGTCCCAGAAGCTGCCAAAACCAGGTCATGAAATGCATTCAGCATCACCATAAGGCATTCTGCACTGCATGCCATGAAACATTGCAACCTGTACCAATAAAATGTTTTAATCCATTGTGGTAGAAACTGTATATAATTTTTCTGATCTATTTTTGTGACAGCAACCATCACTAAAAGCTTCTTTATTATGCACTGTATTTTCTTTTTGGCTTACAGGCAAAATATCTAAATATATTGGATTGCGCAGCTTCAACTAAACATTCGGTACATGTTCATGCTGCATATATTATTCATTTTATCTTATGTTCAGAATAGAAATGGCTAGGAAGCCATTGTTTTGTGGACTGGCAGAGAGAGGCACATGGTAGACAAACGCATAACTAGAGACCTAAACATGGGTGTAAGTTGAACACTGACCATCTTTGGCAGAATCACGCCCACAGCCAGATCCGCGCACACAGATCTGCCAAGACAAACAGAGCAGTACATGGTGTAAGCTGTGCTGCCTCTATGGCATGCAGTAATACACCACTTTCCCTACCATTTTTTTAAATTTACTTTTTCCCCTTTAACCATGGTCAGAATCCAGCCCTTGTAAGGTAATCTCTACAGCTGAGCCTTTCCAGTCTTGGTTGAGTTGACTATTTTATTTCTCTACTGTTAAAGACCATGTTGTATGTCCACATGGACCCGCTAGTGATGGTGGCAAGTGATAAGTGCATGTACAAGGATAGTTTAAGGATTTTAATGTGCTCTCTGCAAAGTAGTCAAGGAATTATATGAGTGTGAAATGGTCTCATCCTACTTGATTCGGTATCTAGTGTTACAAGTTGAATAGTATTCAGTTTTGTCTTTATTCTTTGCAAAAGGTTTTTCAATATAACTTTGGTGACCATTCATTTGGTATTTGAAAATGCAATCATTTTCTCAACTTTCAGTTTCACACACCAGAACCACTTGTTCAACCTGTGGACTTCATTATCCTGCTAAGTGTTAACCAAATGTTATTATAGTGTGCCATTTGGAATGTGCGTTGTAATTTGAACTTCAGTTTGAATGTTTGGAAAAATCTCCCCCCCCCGATATTTATACTTGTTAGTATTATATTAAAGTTATTAAGATGTAATAGTTTCTTTAAATGCTCAAAGATAGAGTCATAAAAGGTTTGAAATGTGTACTCAGAAATACAATTAATATTGTGCCCTGACATGCTAGATTGTATTTTTTGTATATTATCTTACTGTATTATAGGGAGTAGACAGAAATCTAGGATTGTATTACGAGGGAGAGGAACAAAAATGTTAAAATACATGTAGTTAAATAGAAGTTCATTTAACGGGGAAAAAAATACTAAAATTTTCAGTGATAGAGGAGGGGAAGAGTTGTAAAAGAAAAAAAAACTCAAAATCATTGTGGAACACTGCAAAATTGTTGTTGTTTAGCAATGTTTTAATATCATCTGTGGATGATATAACAAGCTTAGTTTTAGTAAATATATTTGAAGGTGTTGCCAGTGTGAAGATTCTTGTTCAGGAACAACTTGGAAAATAGATGTATCCAAGTTTACAGGAAAAAAAAAGAAAAGAAAAAAGGAGCAAATCTTTAGAAAAGTACATGAGAGACATGAAAAACAGCCTGGAAAGAGTTCTGATTTTTGAACCTTGTATTCCCATCTCAGCGATTTCCAAAGTGGGCAGGTTCAACACCTATCTGAAAGTTTCTAAAGACTACTCAAACTACTATAATACAGAACGTGCAAAATATACCCATGAAAGCATTATTGCCAAATGATCTTACAAAGACCCGATTCTTCTGCACTAAAAACAAAAAGGAATTTTGCACTATGCTTCAAAGATCAGTAGATGAAGCCTATAATCATGCTGAAATCTGAACACTGCAACATATTGAATCAATTCTGGACTCTCTGTCTCTATGAATGGTATTGAAGCCCAGTACAAATGGGTTCCAAGGTATTCATAAATTCAAATACAGTTTTGCTTTGTTTTTATTCTTGTAAACGTAATAGCAAGGTAAGAACCTTCCAGCCCCATTCCTTCTAAAGGTTACTACAGTATTTGTAGTCAAAACAGTATTTGTAGTCAAATATAGTATTTGTAGTCAAAACAGTAGCCTAAGACACTGTGTTGCTTCTGTGTTCAGGTGTCATTTCCAGAGTGTTATTTTATTGCTTGTGTCCTTGAGATTTTACAAAGTAAGCTTTCCTTCATCCAGACAGACTTAACTTGCTGTTGCAGAAAGAAAGGCTTCCAGATTACCCTTTTTGAAGTGATTGTGTTACAGTTTTAAATAACTGCTTGCAGCTACCTGTATCCTGTTCAACTGACTATACTTAGTGAATGTAATTGCCTGCTTGCCACAATCTAATTTTAAGCCCATCTAGATGCCCACATCTACGCTGTATATTACAGCACTTCATGGGAGAACTTTGCTTTTGCTACAGACAACATGCTTGGGACTTTCTGACATCACCATGCTGCTAATTGCCCCTATTTCCACACCTCATCACTGAAGTCTGCACAGCAATTGATTTCAACGTCAGCCATAGGACAAACATAGACTATGTGTAATAATCTTGAACTAATGGAAGATAACTTTCCAAAAATTAAATGTGTAGCTCTGTTGTATGTAATTTCAGGAGCCAAGTATATTTGAGTGAAAACCTTTTTATTGTTCATTTCCTGATAGAGTAAATTCCAGTCTTGTACTTTGCAATGTACTTACAATAAAGTACAAATCTGGTTTAAGAAAATTAAGCTTCTAAGACCTACCAGCAGTACAGGCTATACTAACAGATGTAACTCTATGGCTTTCAGCTAGATTTTCAGCATACCCATGGATTTCTACTTGGTAGTGTGAAATATCATTACTGATAATTATAACAGCTGAAAGATCTTCAATGCATAGAATTTCAAATATTTTGTCATCAGTTCAAGATAGTTGGGGGGTTTCATATGTGTAGGAATAATAAGCTTCTTATGGAATAAACATAAAACAGGAAGAAGTGCTTAAAAAGACAAGCATAGGATGCCAATAATAAAAGAAGCCCTAATTTTTGACACTAATGTTTATTCAATGGTCTACATAAAAATTAACAGTGACTACAGCTTACTTCTGGTGGAAAGACATTCATTAACTCGGACACAAGATATGCAGCCTGTCTCATATTCTTGCAAGGAGGGAAGGAGGGACAGTATTGAATGATGTGAAGAGTAAACTAGTATCTTAAGTCTAGAGAGGGTTTTTTGTGGGGAGATATCAGGACACTGTATGAAATCCTGCACTGTTTCTGTCCTGGCTCTCCCACCTTCATTGACAGATTATCAGTATCCAGAAGCTGTCAGACTAATACCTTTCACCACCAAGGAAATCAAGAAAAAGCTGAAAAACAAACTACAGCACTTTGAGAAAACAAACTTGTCATCACATATCTTTGCTTTTAATGTTCAACTGCCAAAGTGCTGCAGAGCATAAGACGTATAAAACCTACAACTCAACCTGCATTTGCAGCATACAGAATGACAACCCGTTTACATAGCACACATGTCTGGGTTTCTTCTTAGGTGGGTAAAAGGATTACAAAACACTGATACACTCCATGAAATCAGTAGTTGTATTTACAGAGATGTAAATTCTAATTATGCACAAACTCAGTTTTGAGACATTAATTTTAGATGTTGCAAGGACAAGACAGGAGCAGAAAACAACCACAGATCAGGACGAGAGTTTCAGAGCATGGGTATAAGATGCACATCCGGCAAATACCAAAAAATCACGACTGGGTCCTTGTTACTGGTTTTGACAAGAGGGCAATGACGTATGTTATTTTGTACCTACGGGCAGCATGCAGTTAGGAATAAAGTCTACTTGTAAACCTGTACTAGACAGTCTGCTATATAGTTGTCTTTTTGACAGGTATTTCACTGATGAAAATGGAAGGTCATTCTTCAGGGCAGCATAATTACATATTACTCATCTAAAAATTGAAGAATAAGGATGCACACTTCATACATGCTCTGCAGTGCACGTGACAGTTAATATAGCAGAAAATAATAATGCTTGAGTGGAAATAAATTGCAAAGCAAGTTCATTTTTTTACCAGGACATGTAGTCACAGGACAAGAGGCAACAGTTTTAAACTGAAAGAGGGTAGATTTAGAATGGATATAAGGAAGTAACTTTTCACGATGAGGGTGCTGAGACACTGGAACAAGTTACCCAGACAAGTTGTTGGTGCCTCATCATTGGAGATGTTCAAAGTCAGGTTGGACAGGTCTTTGAGCAACCTGATCTAGTGAAAGATGTCCATGCCCATGGCAGAGGGGTTGGACTAGGCAATCTTTAAAGGCTCCTTCCAACCCAAAGCATTTTGTGATTCTGTGTATTTATGCCCTAAATACCCTAACCATGGGGCATATCTTGAGCTTACTTTTACTAAATAAATCACCACTAAAGATAGGGAGAGTTTTTATAATCTAAGAACTGCAACATCACACTTACATTTATCCACTAACAAATCCAGTAACTCCATTTTGAATTGTTCCTTCACTCTAGCACTGATCTTCTCCAAAGTATATATCTACATTTGGAAACATTGCCAAATTAATATAAAATGAATGTCATTACATTTTTTAAAGGTCAAATAAGTGACTGTAAAAATTCACATGAAAATTAATAAAATTTCTAAATATGTGTCCATTTAACACCTTCACCAAATTTCAAGAATATCTAATTGAAATGAATGCTTAAATAAGATAAAGTAACCTAAGCTAAACAGAAAAATATCTTTCATTTGGAGTCTGTGCTGCCTCAGTGGGAATCAGCAACCTGCTGGTGATCAAGCATTTACTGTTTTCAAGATTTGGCTTTAAGAATGTTTTGCTGTTCGCAAGTAGCTTAGCAAGGAGTTCTGAATTTTTATATAATCTTATAACCCAGAGGCAAAACGCTTGTTAGGTTTGGTGTACAAAGTTAATCAAGACAGAGAGATGAAAGTCTGCCTCCATATGCATGCATTTAGAGAACACAGGTGAAGGATTTGGACTATATTGTGCCATAAGGGCATAGACAGCATGTATTTTTCACTAGGAAGCATGCAATAAAGGAATAAGATAAAGGAACAGAGGATGAAAAAGTAAGAAACAAGAGAAGCTCTCAAAGCAATAAGAACTTATTAGAGTGAGCCTTAGCAGCTGGAAAAGCTGGAACTCAGAGATGCACCATTTCAGTCATGTATCCTGACAACATGACTAGACACCGAAGCACAGACTCATCTTCAGAGGCCAAGAGGATGCCTAGTGGAAACAGAACTGTTAAGAGGAAATGATGCTGCTTCCATATTTGTCTTACAGAACTGCTTAGTTTTTCTTGCAGTGGAAAGGATCAAAGTATTTTCAAGTCAAGATATATTTAATTTTCTATTACAGATTTATTAATTTCATTTCTTTTGGGATCTCATTGCTTTGATAGCCCTTGATTTTTTTCTAATGTTAATGTTTTTCTTTAGATTTTCATGCTTTGAGCAGTAGAATCTTTCTTTTCCCACTGTTTTTAAGTAAACAAAGTGCTGAGGAAATTACAAAGAAACTTTTTTCTAAGTTATGTGAAGCAGATACTTTTTCCATAAGCACATCTTTATTTAATAATGAATTTAAATTATATTTTAACTATTTAATTGTATGCAATATTCAGGGTATAAAGATAAACATTATTTTGCTAAATGAAATCACAGAACATGTCACGTTACTGTGGAGACACTGATATCATTTTTTCCCCTAAACATAAAACCCATAAACTAAGAAAATATACATACATATATTTGAATACATAGTATTCAAAAGAAGTACTGAGTTTAAAGAAATTAGGGAGGGAAGGAGGTATTTAAGTTCACTTTAAAAAATAAACAGCTAACACTAAAATTGGACTTCATCCTGCTGCAGGTTGAAAAGAAATATAGTCAGGAGCAAACAACCCCCTTTTGTTTAACACTTCCAGCTCAATCCTAAAAAGAACTTCTATATCCTTCCAAATTAGTGGTAGTTGAGAGAACTCACAAAGGGTCATTTCATTCCTTTTGTGGACAAAGAGACTGAAAAGCTGGCATGAATCAGTGAGGTAGGAGCACATATCTGCACTGCTACTCAGGTAATTGGTGCCAAAGGAAGAAAGGGCTCCCATCCCCACAGTTACTGGGCATGTCAGGAAACTCTTCTGCAGAGAAGTGTGGAACCTTCTACTTCTAAAACAAATTAGAAAGGAGCAAGACTAGATCTAACATTATTTAATTCAGCTGTTGAATGATAGATGCCATAGAAGAAACAAATTGCAAGGAAGGATGGCTCTGGAAAATCAGAATATCAGAGCTTGCTCTTGAATCTTGTCTTTGTGATAAGAGCAGCAATGACAAGGGTAATGCATGCAATACATATATTGTTGTGCCTTCATGGAAATCATATTGGTAATATATTTTGCCACTGCACCATTCACTGCTTTTTTCTTATTCCATATAAAAATTAATTTCAGAAAAACAGAACACAACCTTCCTCATAATAAATACATAATCTTAAGAATATGGTGAATGTGTCTGAGTATTTTCCGTTAGAGCCAGCAAAGATTTCTTCATGTTAGTAGAATAATTTAATTTTAAAGGCCTCATCTACCACAGCTCAAAAAGAGTTTGTTTTTTTGTTGCTGCACTGAGCTATCTCCTATACAGCAGGAAAAGCAGGTGGCTCATTTAGTGCAATTACACCACTTTGATTCTCTCCCATTTTTATCTGATTGGCAATGGCCAGTTTATTGTGTTTAAATAATCAGCTTATTGTGTTTACATTTCTTTAGCATGCAGCTCCGTTACACTGAGTTAGTGGCTTCATTATCTGTAACTCCCTCACAGCTCAAGACCAGAAAAATCATAAACCAATGAACCACGCCAAATTGGCACCCACCACAGTTTAGATGGAATACTTGAGCCATGCAGCCTTTATTTTCTCAATTGTGGTGCCTACTGTCATCAATTGTACAGTAGATATTTTATTTGAAATGTCTTGCTAGGCAGGACAAAACAAAGTGGGACAAATTAAAGCATTATCCTTTGATTTTAAATGTACTTTTTTGTTTGCATTAAATAAAATGCTTCATCTCTTGTATAAATAGATCTTTTCATTCTAGAACCCATTCTATAAGTAGGTATTACTTCACTTCCTTTTACAGCATATGTTAAGAATGTAGTGCTAAACACACAAAGGTTGCCACCCGCAGAGAACTAGGATTTGGGATGATTCAGCGAGTGCTAGATCTTTCCATTCCAGGTCAGTTATTTACTGGGAGTGGTACTCAGCTATAATGTGCAGTAAAAGCTTTCTGCCTATAATGCACACGGAAAGCTTTCTGCCTTTAAGAGAGCTGGTTTACCAAGGAAGCACACAACCATCTGTTTTGAGAGCCTCTGTATACACCCTCACATGCAATAACTAAATTCAGTGGTTGATGGGAACACTGATGTGTCATTTTTTTATACTAGAAATGCACAGGAAGATAAAAGGGAAAAGTACTATGCACATGGACTGCACTTCTCTCACGCTCTTGCAGGAGCTGGAAGAGGGCAAAGGGGTAAGGAACAGTTCATAGGACATGTGAAAGCCATGAAGACTTCAGTGCTGAGTTACAGGTTAAAGGGAAAAGTTCTTTCTCCAGGATGCATAATTCATTTCAAAGGACAACACATCAAATCACTATTAGTTTTTATTGTCATCATGATAATAAGACCAGGTCAATAGCCACAGCAATGTTCAAAGGTCAGTTAACACGTGAGGAAAAAGAATTACTGGCAGAACACTTACAACAGTAAGGCATTTTTCATTGCCTGGTTTGAGCAATCTCCAACTTTTTACAGGACTAGATGTTTAATGTTGCATCAATGATTTGCCCTAGAGCCATTTAAAACTGTTCAGTAGTAGATATGGTCCAATCCCATTTCCACCTGAGCACAGTGGGAACAGGAGAGGCACACGGTTTTAGCAACGCAGTCCAATAAACGACAAACTCCCTGTAGGCCAACTGCAATACTCTTAACATGCAATGTGCATGGCATCAAATTACACTAAGATCATACAGAGAAAAAGCATAACTAGAATCCAGCCACACTGTCAGTCTTGGTCTTCTTTTAAATCACTTCAGTTTTGTTTTGTTTTAGCAACATTTTATAAGAGATAGAACATCAATTTAATTCTTACCTCTTAAAGGAGCCCATTGTTAGTAATTTGTTCATCACAGCCCCTTCAACCTCCCCAAAAAAGTTACCAGTCTGCAAGGGAAAAATACAAAAAATTACCAAAATTGTAGATAAATGCAAAACAACACTGTATGCAATTTAAACTTGCATATTCTGGGATCTGACAAGAGCGGCTTAGACAGATACATAGATAGGTTTTCAGGACTATTGCTACACAAAAACTGAAGAGGACTTCACAATCATGGTAAATTATAGGGATTATATTATTACCCCTGAGCAGAAGTGAGATCTTATACAATAGATTGAGGGACATTGTATAACATCCAATATCGGAAATAAAAGCCATCCCAACCTAAAGCTTGTAAAGGAAACACACTAATCTGATCACAAATCCTTGTGATTAAAATGTTACTCAAAAAAGATATAAACAGGTTGTGAGAGGATTTAATAAACAGTCATAAAAAGCATTGTTTATAATTCCTGCATGACCTGTTTCAGGAGCTTGAACAGTACATTTCACCAATCCTATAAATTTTAACTCCATTCAGAGTCATTTTATACTTAAAACCACTCAACCTGATGAATTACTCATTTTGTCCTTGTTCAGTAAACGTGGAAGAATAAAAATAAATCTCTGTTGAGAAAACAAACATTCATGTTATGAATTTGGTGTGTAACATGGAAGCAACTCCATTTTCTGCAGCCATTCATATGGCATTCAAAAATCTTGCATGTACAGCATTTTTCCTAGTTTCGGAAGACTTTTTTTTTTATCTTAGGACCTCAACTTAGAGAAGGATTGGGAATGTTCTCTGCAGTGTTTAAAGGGAGAAAACCCACAATTTATGAGAGGAAAGGGCACCACACTCTCAAATTGCATGGATTCCATAGGTTTTGTATGAACTAAACCCCAATTCCATTACAAGGAACTTACTTGACCTCAAGTATGCACCTGGGAGTTTGGAGGCAGAGAAATTACAGCCCTAGCCAAAAATGGCATTCCTCTACCTAAAAAGCAAGTATTACCTTTTTCCTTCTTTAAAAAAAAAAATAAAAAATAAAAAAACTCAGGGGAAACTTGGAACATTTTCCAAAACATGTGGGTGTGCAAAGTCTCCTAGAAACAAGAGGAACATTTGTAGTTTATATAACTAAAAATACTAGCTTCAATAGCCTTAGCTGACTGATGAAGAAAGATTATCCTAACTATAGGAGAGGCAGTCAGTTAATGTCAAAAAGCCCAAACCATAAACGACTAGTATAACCTTAGGTAGTAATAAACCTGATTTATCAAGTTGTGCTTCAGTCTTATAAAGACATTTCAGTGACAGTTCTCTCCACAAAAGCTCCATTTGTAAATGATAGTTCTCCCCAAAGCAGTAACACCCAGATAATTGTTATTTTTTAATATATTTGGATTTAGTGTTAACTCAGATGAAGAATTACACTGCCCCAGGACAAGATTCTTAGAGTGGTTCAGGTCATTTCTGGCAAGTCCAAAGAAAAACAGTGCTGAAGCAAGCCCAGACAGGTGAGTAACTTATAATGCATCATCCCACTTCCCTATCCCTTCCTTCCCCCACAGAGTTTATATATACATACATACAGATATGTAAAAAACATGCATTATAATTATCATGTTACTATAGTGTTATATAAATAGAGAGACAACTTTACTGACCATCTTAGGCTTAGATCTGTCATAACTAATGACAATGGTTGAGTTTATCAGCAGTTAAGCAGCTAAATATTTTTAAGGAGCTACCAGTGATGGATATGGCAGAACCAGGAATGAACACTTTTTGTCTTATTCCATGAAATGATAGGAAGGCTTTCTCCCTATATATGTACTTTAGGACCAGTGACATAGGAGCAAGAGTCCATAGGTCTTGCCAGTGGGATTCTTGTAAAACCAGCATCTTATCACCTGCTCCCTGACCTTCCATCAGCAGAGTGTGATTCTCAGCTGCTTGTCTCCTAGCACAGAAAACAGATACGCAAATGTAGCCATGGGACTCACATATGCTTGATGCTATGGGCAGGAATAGACCCTGCTCCAAAGAAATTAAAATCTAGGTCATGACACTTTTCTAGCCTAGTTCTGGTCCAACACCTGTCCATAATATATTCTTCACAGGAATATGTAATGACCAGTATCAGGTAAGCTACCAAACAAAAAATCTCTTCCTAATCATGTTTATTTGGCCGTAGCCAACTATTAACTAGCAAATGAGTTACACAAACATTGTACACGATAATGGGGGAATAACCAGACAAAATGTTTTCAATGTATCAAGATTATCCTGCAACGAGTGTTATTCTTACGTTATTGCTCAGCTAAGTAGAAAATGCATATTTGATAGATATAGTAAAAAAAAACACCACTGTTTCTAATATAATGCAGTTAATGTTTAAGCAACATTATATTTTTATTTCATGTAATTTTATGGGTACATCCTAGAATGATATTCGTAACATGCTTGACATTCTAAAAGGATGGAAGCAATACATGTATTAAAGTAAAACAAAATAATAAATTTCAGTCCTCAGTTTTGCATATAAGACAGCATATTGTGAAGAATGTCTACTTCACACCACAGTACAGTATCTGTTTAGCAGCTAATGCCCTAGTACAGTATTGGAAGGACAACAGTTTCAAGGAAAAAAAATTATTTCCCTTGTTTATTAGTTGCTAACAGACTTTTCAAAGTCTCAATCAAAATGGAGCAAGGGACAGAGGGATTGTGAGGAAAGCTTATCCAATTACTTTTGAGCTATGAAAAAAAAAATCTGTATCTTTTTACTTTCAGAAGTGTCAGATTTAAGGATGCAATAATTCAAGCTTTTAATTTAAAAGTGAAATGTTCAATTTGGCTTCTTTCTCACCATACAATTAGAGTGCTTTTGTTGTTGTTGTTGTTGTTGATTTAAAATCTCCTCTCCAGTCACTCTTGTAAGTCACCCAGGGCTCTTTCTGATAGCTATGTTTCTCAGTAACCAACCTAGTCAAAACAAATTTAATTCACCTATGGGCTAAGTAAGAGTATGGATAATTCCTATGCACAGGCTTAACACATACAAGAAATTCAACTTCAGATGATTCTGGCATAACTGGGGCACCATCCCAACAGTTTTCAGGCAAACGCTAATGAGGATAGTGGCGGGTTCTTAACAAGGTTTGCAGAATTGAAGAATTATACATTCATTTTTCAATATTTTTCTACGAAGTCAAAGCAAATTAATGTTTTGAATGATATCCCCATTAATCATGATCCTTGTCCTCTCTGTTGTGGTGCTGATTGCTGAGTTTTAATCCTTCAGTGACTTTCCCTTCAGAAAACAAACTCCTCAGCAAACAGCTCTGTAAAATTTCATATTGTGAAGTTCGAATGTAAGAGTTCTGCATGCCCAGCCTCCTCCCTACCCTTTACAGATGGCAAAAATGCCACAGAGAATCTTTCTTCTTAGGGTAAAAATTTCTTATGGAAGACACAGTTTTGCAGCAAACAATCCCTTTAAGAGTATATTTATGATTTTATGAGCGGATCCTACACCACTGGGCGACAGAAACTGAGCTCCCATGAGAGACAGCTCATATTGTTTATTGGAGCAAGTTTTTAACTTTACTTATTTTACTTATTTTAACTTTACTAATTACTTAACATTTTAAGATAGTGGCCTATTTAAAAAACAAAACAAAACAAGTAAGATTGTATAAATCAGTAATAGGAGATGATTGAATAAAAATCTTTCACTTACCTGCCTATAGTCTTCAGACACTAAAATAAATCCATTGTTATCTATTAGGTAGCAGTTGATAGCCTGAAAAATAATAATAAAAAATACAGCTTTAATTTTTGGTTTTAGGATAAAGCACTAACTTAGTTTACTTCCAAGTGACTTCTACATGGATAAAGCTTTCAGGTTCTTTCAATGTCTTACATAACTTCTAAGTGGATGTAGTCTCGACTTTTGGGATGTTATCTGATTTAGTTTTTATACATTTAGTTCATGCAAAACAAAACAAAGATGTATATAGAAATAGAGGATATAAAATAACTATAAACAAACATAAAAAGAACAGGATCAGTGTTTTTCTAATTCATTCTCAGAAGTATTTCCTTGTAACAAAGTTTGCAAAAGCATAGAACTTTGTTGCTCCTGATGGCTTATCCTGTGTTTGGAGAAAAACATCAGCACAATGTCATTACCCTAATGATGTATTAATGAAAACACAGTGTCAGCCTGGAGGACCAACAGGGGACCAGGTAATATTTTTTAATTTGGTCACTGGGGGAGGGGACCAGAAACTTCTGTAAAAGAGGCCCCACAGGTCTCCTAAAAGCTTTTCAAATTGTGTTTTTAATTGGGAACTGGATTCAGAGGTAGGACTGTTAGCTTTTCATAGGTCAGACTTATAAACTGCATAAAACTAGGTAAACTCAAATCAGTGCTTCCCTCCATACATGCATGCACTATTTTAACCTTAAGTGAATTACTTGCTACAGACAAAGTTTTAATTACTGTGCTTCAGAATTTAAACATAAGGTTCAACTCAAACCTTGATATAACTCAGTTTCTCTTCATTGTTGCCAAATACCTACCTCAGTGTTAAATCTTTAATGCATTTCTATCATTAGTCTAAATCAGCAAGCATTTTAACATTGTTCCCTGAATTTTTAGTGACATTTGTGTAAAAAAAAAAAAATTGTAGGATGGCTTCCAATATAAGAATCATCATGGCTTTGCTTCTCATTCAAAACCTTTCCTGCTGTGAAGGGGCTGAACAGAAACATGATAAAATGTGTTTTCTGCTACACCCTGCACATCCAGCAAAACCCCTCTGCAGTTTTAGAGAGGAAATTAGGGACGATCCTGCAGTAGCAGTTGCGCAGGGTGTTGTGAAAATGCAGTCTGATTTTTCAAGAGATTCCTAGATGAGTCTGATTCTCACTCTGGCCACACATTATTATTGTTCTGTGGAACTGCAGAGGAGGGATTGGCAGAAATGCTGGCCTTAAGTTTAGTTTTAAACAAAACAAAGAAATCCAAACCAGGCAAAAGTTTGAAATGAATGTCATTCCCTAACACAAATGCAGGATACTCTTTCTAATAGGGGAAGTAAGCTCCAGCCACCCCTAGTGGCAGAAAACCTGTCAAAAAGGAAGTTGAAACAACTCATCTAACCTTTGATATGCTAGGAAGCCAAAAACTGTCAAATGCAATGTGAAAAGCTGATGATTCTGGCAAAGAACTGAGTAGAGCTAATGCATTCAGAAGAGGCAGCTACTTAACCTCAATGGTGTGTGAAGAGTGGAATTTCAGAAGTGGACTGTAACTCCAGAACACTGCTTTCCCCAAAGTCTATCATAAACCTCCCACAAACTTTATTAGGAGAGGAGCTAAATAACAAAGAGCTCTTTTGAGGATACATATTTGCAGTCCTCATGCATGAAAAATTAATCTAAAGACAGTACATTAGAAACAATATTTCTCCACAGCATAGAAAATAATTAAGAGTAGTTATGTTAGACAAGAGAGAGTGTAGGCTTTATTTCATAGTTTACAGATTACATGCAGTCGGGAAAACACTGCCCTGACTCAAGAATTAGTGGCTGTGTGTCAAATCTCTAAGCCATAGTCATTCATCAGTATTGTTCAAAATTTTAAATGATGTTAATGTTTCAGCATTGCTATCGGAGACAGGCAGCAAGTGGAATCTGTTTCTTGCTAGAGGTGGGTGAAGATAACTAGGTTTCTATTTCTATGCATTTTAGAAACATTAACAATGGGGAAACATTCATTCAGTACCACTCATTCACCTACCAGCCGGCAAGACAAATAACTTCTGCTATTCAGTACTACATTGAAGAAACATTTTGTAAATGAAATTTAGCATTAACAAAGGACAGTAGGGTACCTTTACCTGTCCACAACATCAGCAAATCTCATATAGAAAACACCAAATGCAAAATAACACGTTGGATAATAGTATTTGCATAGACTAGAGCTGTATGAGAAAGGTTTAATTCACAATATTTCACAGGTGTTGGAAGTGAGCTACACACAGGTTTGCCCAAAGGTTCAAGTTCAGTGAACTTCAGATTTCAAGGGGAATGTTCCATAGGTCGAGAGTCCCTGAGCTTGTAAAATAGAGTAGGCATGAAGTCCAGAATAAACACACCAAGAATGTTGACTGAGGTCTGAGAACACATTTGGAGTACAGTAACTTTGATCAAGTTCAAGTCCTCTATGTATTTGTCACAGCTCCAATATATAACAACAGTAATGGAATGTTACAAGGGTTAAGAAACCAACAATGAAAAAGAAAGAAAACAAAACAATAAAACAAAATGTGAGACACTAGGAAAACAAGAAAAAAAGAGCAAATTCAAAGCTGTCTAAAAGAAAGGAAAAAAATACTTCTGAGGAATTGCAAATCTGTCATGCTACTGTATTTTAGAATCAAAAGTATCACAAAACCCTCAACTAATTCTCTGTATGACTACAGTGCCACTTTATTTCCATTAATTTCATTTCTTAATACTTTTACATGCTTTAATTTGTACAGTAATTGTTCAGCAGATATTTTTTTACCATTGAGAAAAGACAGCTGTGAAATATTACAGGGGACCTGTAATACCAGATA
Source organism: Anseranas semipalmata (assembly GCA_013399115.1). Classification (NCBI taxonomy): domain Eukaryota; kingdom Metazoa; phylum Chordata; class Aves; order Anseriformes; family Anseranatidae; genus Anseranas; species Anseranas semipalmata. Next base: position 70,287 of record VXAA01005817.1, read on the forward strand.
GTATATTTTGTCATTACAAAAAAAAAAA
>VXAA01005817.1:70346-96802 GCA_013399115.1 Anseranas semipalmata
CTTGGAACCCCTAAATTATCAAGGTTCATACAATTACTAAATTTCTCCCTGCGCTGATGTGGCTCCTGATGGTGCCAATTGAAAATAGCTGAAAAGCCTTTAAACAGCCCGTGTTTTCTTTGCATATTAATGCAATACCAAAAGAAGTTCCACATGAATACTTAGCAAAGTATACGCCAGTTCTTATTATCTGCCAATGTGATAAAAAGAAAAAAGTGGGTTGTTTTTGCCTGTGGCCTCTTGGAATCCTTATCATTATATACTCAATTCTTCACAAGGACAGACCATCAGCATTTTTGCAGTAATGGTAACATGCCTGCAATTCTTGTCTGGATAAAGCAGTTGAACACATTGCAGCCAGAAGAGTGCTTTACACAAGAAATTGTGTACCACTACTATTCTGTCACAAAGGTTATCGCAAACGAAGGAAGTCACCTCTGCTCAGTCTTTAATCCTGCAAGCATGGTGTCTTATGCTAAACGAGGAGATTTTACATAGCACTCTAACTTTATGCAGACTATGTGAGGTTATACTTCTCAAACTGATTGGCTGTGACTGGAAACCTATTGATAAGAATATTTAAAGGTGCTGGAAACAATTGCACATTTGTAAAGCTTGCACATTAAGACTATAGCAAGCTATAATGAAGCAAGGCCAGGAGACTTAGCTAATTAACACTTCCACAGAGCTGCTTTTTCAATGGATGCCTGATCACTTTTAGGAGAATGGGGCAATAAACATTATGAGTTCTCCTTAAAATCATTTTTAATGCACATGACAGCCTGAAACTGGGGCTAAGTACTTTCACCCACACCTGGGAGGAATCTGCTTTGTTTTTTGATAATTTCATATCTGGAAAATAAAAGTTTACTTTAATTGGTTAAAATGATACAAGCTTTGAACGGAAAAGTCTGTAAGTCTTTATAACTAGAAATGCAAAAGATGTGTAGACTCATAAGGTCCATTTCATTGCCAAAGATAGCATGGTCATTGCACTTCTGTGTTTTGGCTTACTGGAAATTTCCCTTTCTATTATTTACTGCTCTCTCTGTCCTTCAACTGTTAGATCTCAGAGTCCTAGAAAATGAGGTATAGTTTGTTGTAAGCTTTGCTGATTTGGTGTGCTGAAGAAGTTAATGCTCTACTTTTATAACTGATGATGTCTGAAATTCTGCTTTTGTCCCTGGAATGTTTTTTGTGATCTGAATTTCATACTGCGCAGACACGTATTTAAAAAATTATACCACTGCACCTACGTCCTGGATTCATTTTTCAATAAAACACATTTCAATGTCACAGTATATGGGGTTATGAAGTAGAATCCTAGAAGTGAGATTGCTAAGAAGGACAATGCATCTTTTAAACTTGTTATAAATTAATTTATACAAAAGTAATCAAAAAATTAAAATAACATTGTTTGCCTTAAAGAACAAAATATATAACGTAATAATAAAAAAATGCTAGAAAGATTCCTCAAATAGATTTGTGAACTTTTTTGACCATAGTTATTCGGATTTTGAATTACATGTCCTCAGGAAAGCCCAGCCCAGCTCAATTTTCATTACAGGAAATATCACAGAGTACTTTATGTAACTACTTTTGTTATTACTATATTTTTTAATGTCCTGAATAGCCCTGAATGAATTTAGGGCTACACAACACACTCCAAATGAATCAACTATTGAACAGGTAGGAATACAGTCAGGACAGTGGTACAGGTGGTGGAAGATGTGGAGATTTCATTGGAAATACATTAACATAGAGCATGCAGCACCTCTGTGAAAAGGAGTGTGAGTCTAATTCAAATGCTGCAACAGTCAGAATGTCCAGACTGGAAGATGGATAACAGAAGAAAGCAGAGGGAGAGAGAAAAAATAAAGACTTATGGAATAGCACAAATAATATATGTTGGTTCCTATTGTAAAAAGTAGTGACAGAAACTTGTAAGAACTTGAAGATCTTTGGAAGAAATGGCTTCAGAGGAGAGATGAGGAGGGGTTGTTTAAACACCAGAGTTTGCAGTTGTGGGGGGAACAGTTTTCAGTTTGCTGTGTAACTACTGTAATACATTATGCTTTGTTGAAAAGAGCGTATGTGGCACCAAAAACTAAGAATGCACTGACTGCTCACTTCTGGTGATACAGATATCAGCTTCCCTGAAAACAACTGAGCATTCATAAAAACAGAATAAAACTGTATAAAAACTTTATAATTGTATAAAAAATGGTATTCTATTTTTAAAAAGGTTGCAAAAAAATACATTGGCATGCATTACAGAGGCAAACAGACTCTTGCCTTGTATGTATGTTTTGCGACAGTTCTTTTGGGCACTGTATGAAAACAGTCATCTTTTCATCTGATGTCATACTATTCATCTGATTATCTACTATGGTTCTTGAATATTACTAGAATCACCGTTTTTCAGGATAGTGCCCTTGAATTATACAAACACAACCTGCAGTTTTTGTTTCCAGCTGTATGAATTTGTATTGCATCATACTTAAGTGCATGTAGTTTGTTCAACCACAGTTATCAGGTGATCCAGATCTCCCCACACCATTCCTTCAGTTTGGAGATTGCACACTAATGTGCAATCAGTAACTGGTTTATGTTTTCTTCCAAATCACTGATAAGAACTATATAGGACACAATATCTAAAACCCAACTCTGATTTTCTAGAATCTTGCATACCTAATGTATCAATATACATATATATACTCTTACAGTATATCAATATACATAATATAAACAAATCAATATACATAATATACACTTGCATACCCCATGTATCAGTACAGTCTGTGCTTTGTTAACCACTTTACAATTCATTTAACCTGTGATACACTGGTTGCTTAAACAAAATATCATACGGTATGATGTCAAATGCTTTGCAAAACTCTATGCATAAGATGCTAAAAATATTATTTTTATCTACCAAATTTAACGTTACATAAAAAGCTATTTTGGTGAGTTCGTTACGAACTACTGACTCAGGTTACTTCATTTCTATTTCTGAAGTGTTATTAGCATATTAGATCTGCATAGGTTCAACTCTGAATTCATGTTTAATACTAGTGTGCACATCAGAGATTAGCTTCTATCTGTGGTGAACAATAAAGGAATAAAAAAATGCTTTAGAATAGCTTCATGTGACTTCCAAAATTGGATTCATAAAGCAAAATTTATTCCAATGCATATTTAAGGTAACTTTGTCAACCTCATAAATAAACGGATGTTTGTAAGGAGTCATAAAATGTCTCATATAAATTGCATAATATTTAGAAGGTAATTCCTAATTATAACAGGAGATTAATTTAGTCTGAACATCGCATTGTACATTATAATCAACTTCACGTTCTACTGCAGTAGAGATATAAATGAAAAATAAAGTTCTCTTAAATACTTACTTCATCATCACAACTTATAGCACATCTGCCATCAAGAGACGCACACTAGAGACAATACCAAAAATCAATAAAATATTTTCAATTTTAGTTTGATGATTATAAAAAATAACTTTTCCAAAATCAAGATGAGCACAATTATAAAGATGTTGACATTGATTACATTTTTATCAAAGTCAGGAATTGTTCTAAAAACAAGAGTAGGAAAGTGTTAAATCTGTTCACCAACGCTGTTCTGTTCCTGTCCACAGGGAAAGGGTGCATTCACACTGTATCATTTTCAACTGTTTTAAACACTATCTCTTTGTGTTAGAAGTTTGTTGACCATTTGTCAACAAGAATACATGATTTCCAGTGGGGTGGGATAGGACCTGCATTTTAGGAGTCATTCTCTGAAATAGCATGGTTCCAATGTATTCTCAAAATAGGGATGAAACCTCCTAATCATTAGAAAGTGCATGATTACTCTCTTCAGTGAGTACAAATTCTACATACTAAAAATTTAGGTATAGTTTATTAAAAACTATAGATGCTGAGCATGATTCTGTAACCTAGTTTAGTTAATCAATGTACTGCTGTTAACTGAATGTTAGAAGAAAGATACTAAGTTAGCTAGAAGGCATAATTTTGCCTTTATTCCTATATCACTGAAAATGAATAAGTATCACATCTTGGTCTGCTGTTTCCCCTTTTTCTGAGGGAGAAAATTAACATGTGTCAGATTAACAAAGTAACACTCCTTATATATAGGAGCCTAAAATTAATAATCTTTCTGTTTGCTTCCATGAATAGGAGATAAAGCACACTGAATAATCTTTTTTCTAATGATGAACTGGAAGGTACACCAGAAGAGCTAACCATTTGTATATTTCAAATAAATTGTTTGTTAACAGTAGTTTTGTGGCAAAAAAAAAAAAAAAAAAAAAATGCAGATCAATTGCACATTTAGAAAGATGTTGTGGATTCAATGACAAGGAAATTTCCAATTTAAAATATACCTGTCTGCTTGCAGTCCAAAATTTCCGCTGAAAAAATTCAAGTTTCATCTGGATACCTACAGCTGGGAAATACATAAATAAGAACAATGTGTTATAATTCCTTCAAAAGGATTATTTAAAATAAATCAGAAGGAGAAATAGTCCTATAATAAAGAGAGAAAGCAAGACTTGTACTAAAAAGACACAAGTAATTAAATTGGAGACCACATAGTCAGATATTAAATTATTTATAGTTTGGTTAAACATGAAGATATTGCTAATATAATGTGAAGAATATATAGAGCGAACATTATTCAAATTGCATATGTCTCCATATTAAACAAAAGAAGGACAAGCTGAACATATTTATGTTTAAATCTATCTCAAATTCATATTTTACTGATAGCAATATAACAGCTATAGGAACACACACTGTGTTTTGTGCATGAACATGTGCTGAAACGACGTGAGAATATTGGTTAACATTTCAAGTGAGCGTATGTTATTGGGTCATTTCATCCATGAAATAGCAGTGGAAGATAAGAAGCCTATTTCTAACATAAGATCTTCATTAAAAATTTCAAATTAAGAGCACTATGTAAAATTATGTCAAATGAAAGTATTTGGCAAACATTACTGGTTTTCAGAAATTAAAAAAAAAAAGTTTACTAATGACAACAGCTTGTAAATTAAAAAAAAAAATCAGCAAGATACTACTGGTTTAAATGATATATTTCTCATAACCTCAGGTGGGATTACATTAGTCCTAATAGCAGTGAACCTTTCTTCTGGCCTAGTCTGAGGTTCGTATCAGACCTAGTTCTACATTGCATTATATATGGCTGTTCAATGGGAACTTTGTGGTTTGGATAAACTCCAAATAACTCCAACTGCAGTTGATTCTTCTGGTTTCACCTGTCAAAACTAAGAGAATGATAACGTCTCCATCTATCTGTGCCAGAAAGTTCTGAATTAGACTGATTTTAAATAAAAGTTACTATGATGAAGCATACGGCAAGAAGACAGGGCCAGAGGTGCTAAAGACATCTGCTTCCATTGCTCTTACTAGCTACTGCTGCGTCCCTAAACCATATCTTTTATACTCCCACTCACAGAGCACACCTTGTGCTAGGCTGTTGTGCAAAAGTGTTTCAGTGCTGGCCCTGTACCTAGTAATATGACAGTTGTTCAGTGAATTTATCAATGGGTTCTAGTTCTGTGCTGTATGGATCTTTAATTTTTAGCTTAGAGGATACATAACACATGGGATAAAAAAAGTGAACTGGGTCCTAATGACTAATCTGTAACCTTAGTATACCATATTCTCCATGAAAGCAACACTTTTTAAAGCCTTGAAAGTCTGAAGACCTAACTTCTAGCAAGTTCATAACCATAGTGTCTTTTTAAAAGCACAACAACACTAAAAAATCCACCTGTTTAGGAAACTTGAACAAAATTTCATCTTTCTCCTGGATCCACAGCAGGGATCATTTGAAAACATATTGACATTTAGATTATTGCTACTTGTTTTTATTTTTATTTTTTTTTCAAATGTACACATGTTGATGTCATGCATATATTTTATTTTGTACTGGCAGGTAGGAAAAAGTATGTGAAATGAAATCTGTAATGAACTGATACAATGGGATGTGAAATTATGTAAGGAATTTCCTTATCATAGCAGGTTATAAATAGTTTTCTGCCATCTGCAATTTATCGACATTTTTGCTTAAGAGAGTAAGGAGAGAAATCTAGCTCTTCTTTTGAATAATCTCCAGAGGAAACTCTCCAGCTACATTTTATTATCTAGTAATTTATTTTATGGTGAATGAGGAGATACTATCTGACAGCCATGCAACACATGTTTTCTTCATCTGTTGTTTGCCTTTAGGTTCATTCCTAGCATGCAGGTGATATGCACATCTCACTCTCTTCTTCTGAAATGGAGGAAACACACACATTTTCAGGAAGTTTCCACAAAGAAATCACATTGCTTCTGTATGCTATATCAGTATTTGAAATTTCAATCTCATGTTACACTTGTACCAATCCTTTTAAGCATGTATGCATTCATGTAAACATTTATATCAGTAAAAGTCTTCTTGATCTCACCAAGCACAGTCTGTGCCTTGTTTTCCACATATGAATATTTCTACTGAATTCACTAAACCAAGCCACATGATCAACATTAGATACACAAATGGGTACCATGCTGAATCAAAGCCTAGATTTCCCTTCAGCAGTCTAAGCTTCCAACTTGCAATGAATGTCCATCTTCCACAGCTTTTTCCATCATACATGATCAGACTTGTTTTCCAAAAGATAAAATTAAAACATGATATCATCTAAGGAAAAATGGAGTAAGGAACAAGTTGTTTTTACTCTGCATTGGAAAAATGTAAATTTTTAAATTTGTGTTGCTAAACTTTAAATGTTTCTGAGCTCTCAGTTTAAAGGTAACTTCACAGGATGTCATGGAATCAACCTCACTCCTTAGCTGGACTGTAGCTGTAAGCCAGTTGGCATTTTGCTCTGGGGAAGAAAGGAATGAAGACATATAGATCCATGGTTCTGTGTTTGTCCTCCAGATGATTTTATAATGTCATCTTTTGGCTAATTCATTTTCAATGTCTGAGTTCCTGAAAAAAATTAATTTTTTAAAGCATTTAGATTTTTAAAGAAGCAGACTTTTCAGAAGTGGTTAAGCAGAGTTGGATTTAAATCCTACTGATTTCCATAACCAAGCACATTCTTAATATGTTTAAATATTTCTTTATAGAAAAATATAAATGCTCCAAAATGCTCATCTCCACGTCTGGACTCTCAAGTGTCTTACAAATTCTGTTCCTCACCCATTAAACACAAACAACTTTAACCACCTGCATTTAGTATAGAGTACCTCTCAACATAGAATCTCAAAATACTCACTAAATGTGGTTAAGTCTTAAAATCCTCATTTTACTGCTGGGAAACTGATGCAGAAGCATTCACAGAAAGATCTTATATAGACAGTCACAATGGCGGAGTTTAGAATAAAACACAGATCTGTGTTCTCCAAAGCCTTCCTCTAGTGATTAGAAATACTGCTATTCTTAAGAGGCACAGATGAATGAATTGTAGTTAGATACTGTTCAGTTAAAGTCCTGATACAGATCAGGTCTTTAGAACTCACACTCCTATTAATACAGACACCACTGCCCAGAGCAGAGAAGCAGTTGTCAAGATAAAACTGAGTAAATTATCAGGTTAATTATCCCAATGATGTAAAAGAACAGAGTAGTTATCAAACATTAGTTTAAGGCTTAAAGCTGTAAGAAACATTTATTAGGCATTAAAGGATGAAGGCAAAGATCTATTCCATTATGTCAGTGGAAGTTCACCCATTTGTGTGCATCTATCCACAACCTATAGTATATATAAATTGCATAGTATCAGTACAGATTGATAACAATGATATTAGAATATAAAATATTCCATTACGTCAGTGATAAATCTCTGTAATTTAGAGATTATTTGATTTGCTGTGGCTGACCTCTTCAAAATACCTGGCAAAGCAACTTCAGATCAAATTTCAGTTTTGCCCTTATAAGGTATTAATGGAAGTGTAATAAGCATAAAAGAACAATTCAAACTATTGTTCTCCTGTAATAAAATTGTATGTATATGCAAATTTAAGCAGGATTTTGGTCTAGATGACCTCGGGAGCTTCCTCCTAGTCTGAGCTATTTTATGATTCTCAGGTTGAAGTGTAAACCTCTTGAAGAGAAAAGCTAAATATATAACCTAGAATCTTCCTTAAAGAAAAAGAAAACAAATATGTACTGAAGGTTTTCTAGTGTCCGGTGTAAATTACTACATGAGAAAGAATCTGAAACAGTAACAGGATATTTATGACAAAGCTCATCTGTAAAAAGTTCCATGTGAATGTCTTAATGAGTCACATAATGGAATGCTGTAATATAAAGACAACTGAAATCCTGGGACTAATTTCTATGAGATGTAGAGCACCCCTCTTCATGAAGATGAGAGGACACAGGCAGCTGCAGTTTTGTTTTCATAGTTTTAGCTCTATGAATTTTGACGCTTCTTAGAAAGACAGTGATGTGGAATGAAAGATCAGGGATGAATACCAAGCTTGCTCCCACTCAAGCAAATGCCCATGATTTCAAGAGTAGTGTAGTAGAAACCAAAGGGCTGGGCATTACCAGTCTTCCTTACTTTTCCAAAAATGATTCAGTTTATTTCTCTACTTAACTTTTAGAAGAGCTCTATCACTAATCTCTGAGGTACAATATCATTGAATGAAGTAAAACAGAAATGCATCTTAACCTTTCGTCTACTCTGGTCAAGGTCATACAATGTTATAATGGCAACACTTTTAAGTATAACACAGAACAGAATACATATTTCCCATATTATAGTTTTGCAAACCTTGTACTTGTTTTTAAAAAATGAAGTGCTGCATGATTTATATCTATGTTTCAAGACAGGGCAAGAAAACACAGCTCCCATAAACACTGCATAGTGAAAGCAGCAAAGAGGTGCATCTTACTGTGAGATTTTAATCTCAACATTGTTTCTTTACTTTTTTTCCTTTCACTGTCTTGAAGAATCCGCATAGCAACTTCCATGTCAGTGAATGAATAACTTCTAAATATCCTATATGATATATAATAAATGACAGTTATGGATGTTTCTATAATTCAGCTAATAAGAATCAATCTATATTCAAAACAATTAACAGTGCTAGTATATGGAATAATAATTTATTTTTCAACCCGAGGATATACTAAAGTATTATTGCAAGCTTCTCCCTGAGCTTTTCAAGAAAACTGTAACGGGCACAGGATGTTTTTTCATCGGGTTATTTAATGCTTTAAGAACTATTCAAATACTTAAACACTTACAAAAAACTTCAAAAGGTTTTAGAGCCAATACATTCTTCTGAACAATCTCTAGTCCTTCAGCATTCAGAACTTCAGAATGAAATACTGGTGCTCCAAGTTACTTTATATTTAAATTCGTGTTTTACAAACTGGCTACTTGTTAAAAAAAAAAAAAGTTTAAAAAGAAAAAAAGATGAACTTCAAAATGATAAACCACCACGTCACTAATTCCTTGTTTAGTCTCCTGGAAGTAACAGCTACCACAGAGGTTACAGGAATAGATATTGTTCAGCAAGGTATTGAGATAGCATCCACATTTTTATAAAAAAAATAAAAAATAAATTAAATTAAAAAAAAAAAAGCTATAGTTGATCTTTACACAGAATATATACTTAAATTTGCTTCTGCTTTCATAGACTTGGTTCAACCAAAAGGACCAAGGGATACATATTATTTTTCTTCAGCCAGGAAAAATGAGCATTCAAAGATGAGGAGAAAAGGTTTTGCCTTCACTGCTGCCTTTCCTTTTTAATGTCACTGGGGAGGGTGGGCTAGAGCTGGTGGAGGTACACAGGAGACCAGCTAATGGGAGCTGCTGGAGGGACATTAAGGCTCTTTCTTTGTGTACCTATCTATTTTCTGTACCACAAAAAGTGTCATTTCAAATGAATATTGCAAATCCAAGTATTTGTGTCAACAATATTAGCAAATTTACTTAGGCAATTCCAATAAATAGCTTTAACACTGCCTATGGATAGCAGACATTAACTCCCTGAGTTTTTTTTTCCTCTGCTTAATACAGTGACTGGTATTCTGTAGCGCATATCCTATGAAATGACAGATGGTTGAGAATTACAGTTAAATTCTTGGCTCAGTGTTAATTTTTGTTAAATAATCCATTTCCTTATGCATTTATTCCATGGCTGAAGGTAATATTTCTTTTTTTTTTTTTTTTCATGGGATGCTGTGAGGATAAAATTATAGGGAAGTGTTCAACTTCTACAGAGCTTAAGGCTATTTAGTATCAAGGCAAAAACAAATGAAAACAGCTTCTCAGAATACATCAGAATTGCTTGTGTTCATTTCAAGATCTCCTTGGTTGAGCAAACAGACAGAAAGATAAGGAAATCTTCCTCAACAAATTACTCCTGTTCTGTGAACACAATTATAAGAGCACTTATGCTCTGAGTAAAAAGGACCAACTCTTAAAATAAGAGAGGAAAATAGACCAGACCAATTTATTTCAGGCAAAAGAGGAGCTGAATCTCCCTATAAACCTGGAAGAGGGATTCCAAATACAGATTGAAGGAAAATAGTAGTAAAACCTAGAAGTATTTCCATTCTGTAGAATATCTATAGAATTTAACACTGTATAAAAGCACTAGATCAGCACAGTTAGAGAAATATCTTAAGGTCTCCATTCCCTTTTTCAACAGTAAGCAGAGTACAGCTAGCCTAAAATAATTTCTTTTACACAGATGCTCAACAAATCAAAGATGCTCAACATTTTGAGCGCATTTGGACATCCTATTTCTGATGGAATTATTTTAAGCGAGATTTAATTTGCCTTCAGAATAAGAGATCTTGGAGACAGACTGGTAGTGGGATTATTTTTTTTTACCTATATCGCCTTTGTGCATTAGCTGGGATTCCCTAAGATTCCCCTCCTTCTGCCTAGTCCTATTACTTGTTATTACTGTCTGTTAAAATATCTAATAACTGTGAAACATTCCAGAACACCTTTAACTACTTACAAAAAATCAATTACACTTCTTTTATTTATACTCTAAATCTTTCAGTTCAAAGTATCTCTCTCTTTGGTTTTAGCTTAGACAAAGAATGAGATGTTGAATATTACATTCCAAAGCATAATATTGAGCAATAAACAGCATAACTGCCAGAAAGTACCTCTATTACAGACTAATGGAAGACTCTCACCTCCAAAGGTGATGCCCTTCAAAGTACTTGCAAATACTTAAACATATGTGTTAGCTACTGTATAAAACACGTGATAGATAGTGTAATTAAAAAGAAAACATACAGATTTTTTTCTCAATGCAAACAAGTCTTAGCTAATAAATTAAAGCTATTCCAACAGAATATAGTAATATATAGTAATATGATTATGGCCCAGTATCATCTAACATAGTTATATTCCCAGTAAGAGTCATTCTTTCATCACAGCAGGATACATAAAAGAAAATATGAATTAGCACTTATTGAATGAGTACTTCCCAGACCGCTTCTAATCCCAGTTTCAGTTTACTTGCACAATAAAATCCAGTTTCACCCTTCCAAACTTCACACTTCATTCAGTTTCCTTCTTGGTCTCAGTGATCTTTTCCATTCTACCCATACCTTTCTCTTCTCACACCAGCCCATTTTCTTCACTTCCTGTCTTCAAAAGGAAGATGCCCAGAATTTTCTTTTAACATGAAAAAAATGTTAGTCTCAGGAATGTCAGACACCCAACACAGAAAATTTCAGCCTAAATAGTTTAAGTCTGGCTATGTTTTAACACACTGAAAACAGAAGCTTATAATTGGAAGCGCTGGGCAACCTCAATACTTAGTGATGTTACCAGCCACCTTAGTAATTAACTGTTATAAGTACCCTGTGATAAAAGAATATACTTAGCAAAAAGCTGGGCCAAAATATTAAGTAATTGTGTACTTCCTTCTGTTTTTCTTATAGTAAAGCACAGTTCCTACCCAAGGAAAACTAAATATCACTTATGCATTTGGCTAAGATACTAATATTATTCACAAACTATCCTGTGCAATGTTTTTCTTTTTCTTTTTCTTTTTCTTTTTCTTTTTTTTTTTTTTTAGCAGGGTGGGGTTCGGGCTTTTTTTTTTTTCATTATCACTAGTCGTTGTTGCGTTTATACACACACACACACACAGACTCATAGAACTTAGTGAAGATTTCTAATGTGCTTTACTACTTTTCTGGTAGCTTCTCCAAAATGATACCTTCATGCTTAACCCCATATTGTGGGGAGTTTCAGTTAGTCCTGGTACCAATGCCATTCCATAGGTGAACTCACCAGATTGTGTCAATGTTATAAATTGGCATGAATCAAAATGTGAAACTCTCTGGGCAGACACCTTATTTATTATGCAAATGTAATCACTCTAACAAACAGTATGTGCATCTGGAAACCTCATACTACAAAAAAAAATTCAAAGAACAGTACAAACCATAGCTTTAAAATGCTTGGCAAAGCATACCAGATCCAAAGGGGACACCACGAGCTGGTAGTATGGAGAATTTCCTCATTGTTTTTTTGCCCTAGATTTTTCATGCTGTACCGACACTTGCTTTTCACTGATAAATGGCGTAAGAATGTTTTTTTTCTCAATTGAAAAATGACAAGCAATAACTTTTCATAGCTGAAGAGATGCTGTCAATCTCTGTTGGGCTCAAAATGAAAAGTCTTGGACAAGCAAACCAGCAAAAATAATAGATTTTTCATTTGTGTCTACTGAATATTTAGATATCCTTAAATGATTTTAATAATATTTTAAAATTATTTTTAAAATGCTTTAATATTAAATCCATTCAAAATCCATTTAAATATGCACATACCTTTTCTACCAAAATTTGAGCTACAGTGCCTCATTAAAATTTACAGATTGATTTTCCCAAATACAAGCCTAGTATTAACCTAGATACAATGTAAAATACAAATAATCTCAGAGTCTGAATTGTTTTGGATTCTAAACTATTTGGAAAAAAAATCCTGTGTTACTGGTATTTTACCTTTATCTTTTTATCTTCAAATAGGTGGGATGACTGCACATACACATAAATTTGTAAGTACTATATAAGTACGTATCAGTGTCAGAGCTTTGTTATGTAAGACAATACAGTTTTCATAACATGTAATAAGATCTTAGCTAATATATAGAACATTCCCTTCATCAGATGTATTGGGATGCAACATGTAAATGTGTGAATTCTTAAATGGACAAGGGAAAGTTGAAGCTCTCCCTCTTTACTCACTGACCTTAAACCTACTATCTTCTCCCAGAAGATATTTAGAATTAGTGGTGGAAGCAGTTGTCTGGACTGAAACTCCCAAGATACAGGGAAGGCAGTGGCAACTGGTATTTCCTGGAGGCCAAGCTTAAGCAGAAAGGGAGGAGACACTGGGAACTTGATGTGAGGCCAGGCTGAAAGGGGAGCAGGATGATGATTGCTGGGATGCCATAGTTCATCCAAGCTCAAACCACCAGGGAAAGCTGAAGGGCTTGGTTTGCAGCCAATCCCTGAAAAACTGAACTGCGGAGGGCAGCCTGTGAACATCATCATAAACCAGACTCCCTTTGACTCCCTGACACATATCTTCCTCCTGGAGGACTAATGAAGTAGCAGCAGGAGCAGGAGGAAACACAAAAAAGATATAAATTGAGTGAAAACATAAAAAAAATACAGATGCTGTTGACTGAAAGTCTATTGCCTTTTCAGGAGGCTTCACTGAGGAGCTTGGAGGAAAACAGGTTATCTGTAAATTATCATTCAGACAGTTATGCCATATTTCAAACTTTACAAGATAGTAGCCGATGTGCTGCCAACACTGTAACAAAGGGTTCCCACAAAAATCTACTCTTTTACCCCATGATAAACTCTGTGTACCAAGAGTACAGCTCAAGGGAGCTCCTTGGGAATCCATTTGTAATTTTTTCCAATAAAAAAAATCTTCCATAAGCCTGGAGGGAGGTAACCACTTGGCATGCAAAATTACACTAAGTGCACTTCGCTGGAAAGATATATACCTTGTTCCTGAGAAGTACAAGGACTACATTGAGAATATAACATAGTGGTTTAGAGTGTACAATTTGAAGGGAATGAGGTGGGGCATGGTTAAGCCCTGTCTGATGTCTGGAGTATTCTCCCTGAGATTTTTAGAATATACTTGACACCTACTGACACCTGGTTCATCCCATTAGCAAAAAAAAAAAAAAAAAAATTGGGTTGAGTAGTATTTCTATCAACCTCAGGAATGTTTCAGTAGCATGCAGAGAGAAGGCAAGCACCATCAAAAGCAGGAAAGCTGCTGATGGCAGAGGTTTTATAAGGAGTTCCTGTGAGCCTTCAGCTTTTTTCCAGTGGCTTCTCTGCAAGCCACTAGTGTGACAACTTTCTGAATTCTGATGGTACAGGAAGCATGTGAGATGGAAATCTGACCACATTATCACTAGAATAATGAAGCAGTGTTGGTATTTTAATAACTCCTTAACCATTTCTTAGTTTTACAGGGCTTGCTTGCTCATTTTTTGGCAATATTAAAGTATATCCCATGACTGAAACAAAAAAAATAACAGTATATATTTGTAATCACATTTATAAATCTTAAGGGAGGGTCCATAACATGCCAAGTTCTCAAAAAAAGCTTTACTTCTTACAGCTGAGGTCCTAATCTTACTAGTTAGAGTGGCTTAGCCAGTATTTCTTTCACATCTCAGCCAACAGGCTGTGGTTTCAAATTTGCAATTAATGAACCTCAAGAGACTCAGAGTTCAGACAAACATCCAGAAATTAGGATCCTTATCTGAACTCTTGGAGGCTGTGACCAGATTCTCTTAGGAGATGTCAGGTTCTTGGCTTCCACTTTAACTAAAATACAAACCTTGATAGCATTTTCTTTTTTTCCACATTTTATCCTGGCTACTACCTAACTGGGCTGACAAAAAAAAAAAAAAAAAAAAAGTCCTTAACAACATATTTTAGCATGG
Organism: Anseranas semipalmata; assembly: GCA_013399115.1. NCBI lineage: Eukaryota > Metazoa > Chordata > Aves > Anseriformes > Anseranatidae > Anseranas > Anseranas semipalmata. The sequence goes on from VXAA01005817.1 coordinate 85,355, forward strand.
GAAAAACTTACATTCTTATTTCCAAAGAGATGTATCCCTCCTTAATTGGAATACTAACATAGCAGAATGGCTACATTCTATGGCTACATACTGCTAGACACAGAATTCTTTGGATGAGACATTGAAGACAGATTTTGTGGATTTGTGTCCACTGCAAAATGAACCCATGAGGTCTCTGTCCAGTTTCTCCCATGTCAGTTCAATGGCTTCTAGTCTACCACTGACCTAGAAGGCATGACATGGATCGTCTACTACCAACCTTAGCACAGAGAGGAGAAAGAGACTTTAGAATTCAAATCCTCCTATCTCCAGAACACACTGACTAATCACTGCTTTCTCTACCCAGTTATCACCATAGATACTTGAATGCACGTAACGTCTGTGAATATATAAAATCTTATTAGTCAAACAAACTTAGCACTTTGGCTGAGAAAACACCAAAATTTTATCAAAATTATTTCGTCATCGGGAAAAAAAGTCTTGGATCTCTTAATGACTGAGTTATAATAATAGTGACATTCTCTACAAACTGCACTATACTGTGATTAGCAAATTACTTTGAATTACTACAAATATAAATAATGTCTGAAGTCAATTAGTATATTAGAAATAGTTCCATTAGGTATTCTGCATTTGTAAATACAAAGAAAATAGTGCAGAAATGTTTGCTTAGGTCTGATCTTCTGAATATTCACGAATTAAGACAGATCTTCATATTACTGAAAATCAGCCAAGAGCTTATTTGCTTCATTAGAAAAATGAAGCATTTTGCAACTCCTTGATGTTGCAAAACACGAAGAGCAATCTACTGACTTATATATGGCCAAATGCATAGTTAATAAATGTCTTGAAAGGATACTCCAAGAAAACAACAAGAAAGAAGACTTATCAAAAATGTTGAGACTGATAAAATTAAAAGGCACTGAAAGATTTCTAAAATTTCTTAGTAAAATATCATCATTGCCTGAGATCTGTGTGCCAGGTTATGACCATCCATGAACTTCTCTATGTGAGTTATTAACTACTGGAAATAGTGTAAGTGCTGACATGTCTTCCACAATAGCAGTACAAATGTGCTAGACTTACATTACATAAACCATTATCCAGATGCTTCAACAAGTAGTATATTACAATTTATATCCTTATAATTAGTAGGATTTAGCTTTCAATACAGCAGTAAAGCATATTTTAGAATAATAAATTAATATTTTTTTAGGGAAATCAATACCAAAGATACCAGCTGTAATCCTCTCTAATGGAATAGCTTTCAAATAAATCAGGAAGGTTTGCTGAAAGGTAGCTGTCTTTGACATTTCATTAAACTAAGAATTTGTCATACAAAATAGCTTCTACCTCTACTAAGTTGCAAGATAGGTGCAAATTCAACTGGGGCTTATGCCTAAAAGGTGTTGAGCACAGCTAGTGCTCACTGAAGTCTGTGAGAGTTAAGGGATGCTCAGCATATAAGAATAGACAAAGTCCTCAAATATCCATTCAGAAAAGACTTTTGGCAAGAATTTACAGAAATGATGTTGTTGTATAGAGGTTAACCTATTATTGACTTAGAAAGAAAGTCAGCCTCCCAAAAGCCAAATTTTTATAGCTGTTAAGGCACATACTAAAGGCAGACAGATACTGATGGGATTTCCAGAAGCTCTCATCTCACACAGCAATCAGTAGACATTAGGGGGTTCTTCTGAAGTCTCTATTGTGCTCCTTCCAACACTACTAGGCAACAAAATAACTTTGGAATACTAATTTGCAAAAGGCAGGTACTTCTAAATGACAGAGGCATTTCTAAATGATAGAGGCCCTCTTGAATATGTTGCTACAACACATTTACTAAAATATATTTAATTTTCTAATAGGGACAAATTAATCAACTTTGCAATTTATTGCTATTTTACAAACAAGGATGCCAGAATCTTCTTCAGAATTAATAAATCTTCTCAGTATGCCTGTAAGGGAAGCAAAGATTATCTCCACTTTTTCACAATACAGAGCTGATATGCCCTACTCTTTTCATTAAAGGCGCTCCCTCCTTTCATTAAAAAAAGTCTAACAAAAATTAGAGATGATAAAGCTATTAACAACTTCAATAAAGTATATTTACATAGATTTATTTTATATTTGCATCTTGATTTTTACATTAAAAAATGGTAAAACTGACCATAAAAGGAAAAAGAGAAGGGTCCCCCACACATTTCCCTGCTTTATTCCCTGCTTTTAAGTGCAGTCAGAAAGAATCAGTAAGGGCAGAAAACTATGATTTCTGTATGTGTAGAGATACTCTTATACTGTTCTGACTTCATAACTAAGATTCTTTTTCATTTAATTCAATCAGATTAGATTATGGTACTGATTATGATCATTTCCACAAATCAGCATTTTAACTGAGTTTCCATGGGAACTCTATATGCCCGTGTTTTCCTTCTAGACAAGGCTATGCCTGTTTAACAACTTGAAAAAGCTTGATGAGGACAACATGTTTTGTTTAAGTTACATTAACTGGGGCCAATATTTCCTAATTACATTACCAGGAGAAACATTTACAGCAGTACTTTTTACCATGGGAAACCCTCCATCATTCAACCCATCTTAATCTCTGAAAAACAGGAAACATCAGCACTGCCATTGCTTATCACACTGAAAATGTGCTAACTGGTTTTATATTTATAATCTCTTTTATTAAATGACAATGTTGGTCTTGTTTTACAATCTTCACACATAAAGACCTATAGCATCTGAATTTCTGAGAAACTTCCAGCAGAGAATACATACCTATGAACACTGGGTGGTCCAGTGGCTTAAACACTGAACTGGAGTTTGAAGACTGACTCTGTTCCTTGCTCTGCTGTTTACCTGTTGTGCAACCTTGAGCAACTCATCCTACCTTTCAGGGTTCCATTTCTTTGTTAGTAAAATGGGAGGAAGGGCACTTCACATTCTACAAAAAGTGATATGAATTTTATGAATGAAAGCAATAACAGTTAAGTGTTCTTATAATCATATGATGCACATTAGGGTGTGATCTGGAAACAGGTATAACAACTTGCACAAAGCATTTTTGGGTGAGAAAAATGGCAGGATCTGATCTTTACAATTGCAAAACAGAATGGGAAACCTTTTATCCAGAAGCAAAGGACAAAACCACTGGACCTACTGTGGTATAAAAAGTTAGAAAATTAGCATCTTATCAACACATATCTTCATCAATTTTTTTTTAGTCTACAATTACAACAAGCAGAATTAGCCTATCGCGATCTTTTTTATCTCCCAAATAGTGTACTTTCTAAAATCACATGGTGGGAAAAGTACTGCCTTAATGAACTATATTGGAACTCACCTTCCTCCAGTATTTCAAAGTGAGCTTCATCATACAGGGCAACTTTCTTGCAGGTACAGGACTTGGACTCAATGTACTTGAAAAGAATCTCAGATCACAAATAAAACTTTCCTATTTCTGGTTCCAGAGAAAAGCTTGACATTCTGAATCCTAAATGTCTCTTTTTTTGTTCCTTTTTTTTTTTTTTTTCTTCCTCAGAACATTATGACTTTAAGGTCCGCTTTACAGATTCTACACCTTTGCTGACAACACTGGTAGAAATAGAGGAAGTCCACCCAGAAATGCCTGCTTTCTTCTAAAGGCTAAGATTGCCTACTTGAGTCTTCTTTCTAGTTGTCTCTTACCTTCAGTGTAGAAGTAGTCTATTGATTAAAATATATTTCTATCACAAATTTTTATCCTAATTTACCTTAGTTACCAATCTTTAAGATACTGTGCAAATAATAAAATCTAATTGCTCTTATACTATTCTTATTCAGAAAAACAGAAAGGTCATATCATACTCAACTGTTCAATGAAAGATTTCCCTGAAATTTTAGGAGAACCAGGCCCAAACTGTTAATTATGAACATTTAAATCTGCAAGACATGTCTAGCAACAGTAATGCGATAATACTGAAGAGGATTGGAAATAGATCTTTGACTTTTGCAGTGTAAAACTGCACTGTACCATGATGTAAATGGAATGTTGTTCTGCATGACTGATTTTAGCCAGGTTCCATTCAAGGTATTACAGAGAATCAAGCATTATGTGACTTCTCCTTATAGATTGGTGCCTATTTATTTTTCAAATCTCTTTTCATGCATTCAATTTAAGAAACTCTGCAAAATTGTTCTTCGAAAAATAGGCACCCTTACCTCCAAAGTTAAGAAAGTAAGAATATGTAAAACACAACCAACTAAAGACATATAGTAGAGTAGGTGAGGTGTTTACTTCCCATGGAAAAACCTGTATTGCACATTACAGCACTTTCAATTTCACAAAATACAAATGTTCACTTAAGAGCCATGTTTGGAACATTACATCCCCAAATCATCAAGAACTACCAATTACACAGCGAGAAAGACCTCTGCTTTTTCTTCTTCCTAGAGAGTTTAGAAAAAGACAGCTTGTAGCAGTAACGAAAACCTATTTAAGATCTTACTGACACTAAAAAACAGAGGTATGGAAATGATTAGTTCTCTAAACTAGATGCATAACTTCTTCAACTTCTAAAAACAGTAGCCTACTTTCTCCCAATGAGTACTTTCAGAAACAGAGAAGCCAGTAATACTGTTCTTTGAACTTATCTATTCTAACTCTGCTGAAACATAGAGATGGAGAGAAAATGGACACTCAGCAACATACTGTCATTTTGAAAAGGGAAAAGGATGAAAAGTCTCAGCCAAAAACATGAGTAACTAAGGTCAGCCCTGCCATTATACTCAAAAATAACATACTGCAGAACAGAATGAATGCAAACAAAGGAGATCAAAATACACACTTTTTGAACAAGAGAGCTATAGCTGTTTGGATCAACAAAGCTCAACTAGGTTGGTAACTTTTGAGATCATGTCCTGTATTAAATGGTATTAAAATAGGAGTGCTTTTGGATAAAAAGGAGGATATTGGAATGCGTTAAATGATAGTATGTACTACCTGCATACTTATAGCTTTACTCGGTGGTGATGAAATACAAGTCAGATACTAACACTGAAGACAAAAAGATAAGACTAACATTTAAATGTTTGCTCAGCTTCAAGAATAATAACCTACTTTTATACAGTATTTTTTCTTTGTACTTACCCACAGGCTTTCCAACTACTGTTATAAAATTGTTATCCTATCAACTAATGCATATGCTTGACCCAGAAAGTTCATCCTTCAGCATCTTAAGTGACAGTAAAATAGAGATCACAGTTAAAAGCTTGCAGATAACTTTGGTCTGCACAAAAAAAAACCCTAGACATGGCTCAGTATTATGAACAGCAAGACTTCATCATTTATGCCAATCTTACTACAACATTTTCCTCCTTACCTATCAGACAACACATTTGCTATTTGGTAAGATCCTCCTAATAATTGTAATTAAATCTCAGTAAATGATTTTCACTTTTAATAAGGCAAGAAAGGGCAAATAGTGTACACTGTAGATACTTTATAAATTAAAATCATTATTGAATAAACAATATTATAGTAATGAGAAAAGAAACTAAAGAATGAGGCCCTTTTGTTATTCTGGGCATAAAAACAGGAAACCAAAACAGCCAAGATGATCATGAACAGGTTGAGAGAGAGAGAGAGAGAGAGAGAGAGAGAGAATAAGAATGGTGAAAAGTGATATTCCTTAGAGATTTCCATCTTTAGTTTCCTTTACTTGCCATTAGGTTATCCCAAGTTGCTTCACTACTGCTGGTATAAACTGCACACCTCTATGAAAAGGCTTTTATCAAAGCTTCTTTTTATATTTCATAGCTATGTTTTTTGTTTGTTTGTTTGTTTGGCTTAGTTTGTTTTTTTTATTTTGTTTTGGTTTGGTTTGGTTTTACGTTTGTTTCTTTATTTAAACATAAATTCTTTTACTCCTGCATAAATTTCCTCCCAGGGTATCTGAAATCCTTAATCATCATCCCAATATTTCTCTCCCACATTACACTTTTAGAATCAAGTTCCATGGCTTTTAAGAGTTCTGCTTACGTCAGAGGGATCAAGAGGTTTAAATTTCAGTACCTATTAAAGGAATTTAATTATCCAACAAGTTCCATTTGGATACACTGTTCCTGTTGTTACTGTTCTTTGCTAATCTATACCAGATTTTCCGGTATTGTAATTCTCATTAATAAAATGCACTCTGCAGGAAGACTTTTCTTCTCTCTCTTTTTTTTTTTTTTTCCCCTAAAGAAATAAAAAAAACTTTCAGTGGCCTATTTTACAAATTCTGAACAGAAACATCATTATCCTTCATACTAAGTTTCCCAGAATTTATCATGTGTGCAAACAGCACAACTGAATAAACTTGAAGGATGAGAAATTTATCTTTACACCTGGCTTACTCTGTCACTTCTTTTAAAACATTCTGTGTGGGAAAAGGAATTTTAAAAACACATGGTGTTTAAAAAATCCGCTTTCAGGCTTATAAAAAAAAAGAGGATGTCATGTCATCTCTAGGATCTTGTAGTATACAGAAGACTTCTGGTGCTGCTCCCGTAGCAGTTAGAGCGGTAGGAATGACACAGAAATCCAGAGAGCAGGGAAGCAAGAAAAGCAGCAATGTACTGCCTTATAAAAAGTATCTGCTATTGAAATGAGAACATCAGCAGCAAGTATACATATCTGGCTCATTCTTGTTCATTGAAGTCATATGGAAAGAGTTTACTATATCCTTACTCTCCCTGTGAAATGGTCCCATTAGCGATGAACACTGATGTTCCATTTTCTATTCATCCATCATATCCATCATATCCAGAGGCCTGCTAGTAACAACTTTTTTTTTTTTTTTTAGCTGTAAATACAGGAGCTCCCAACATTAATCAGTGAATTTTACTTAACTACTACTGTCCTGCCACAAAAGCATGAAAGAAGTTAATGAAGTATGAGTTCTATTTTGTAGCATAATTGGTGAGCAGCAGCTTAAGAAAGAGTAACATTTACTGCATTTTACAATCTTTCTTCATACACTGAGAATATTTCAAAATCCTTTTATAGGAAGTTGTTCAAGAAAAATCTTACAAGAAACTCTTATAAGAAACTGACCATTCAGAATGCACAGGAAATTTATGTTTTGTTCTTAAGTTTGAGTCCAGGGTGAAATATGACCATGAACAGAAATTCTTGCTAAATATAAAAACAAGAAAATGAAAACACTAAGGAAAATCTTAGAAAAGAACTTTGTCTTCAGTGTAGAATGAATAAGCTATCTAGAACAATAGTGAGAATGACCTCAATTTCAACATGTTTAAGAGAGGACAAAAAGGATACAAAATGTCAAGACAAAACAAAATGTACACCCAGCCTTATTCTTAAATGTACTTTTCTAGGTCCTAGTTTTATTCCTTTCATTTGTTACCTTTATGTCAAAGAATGCATGTTTCTACTTACAGTAACAGCAAAATGAATTCATTAAGTCTAATCATATTGGAGATACATTTTACCTATACATACAAAGATGCTCAGCATGTAAAACAGGCAGTTGTCATTCATCAGGAAATGACTGAACTCACCCCCCCACACACCACTTCTATTTGTGACAGAACAAATACTCTGCTGACACATAATCTGCCTCTAGCCACAACTTTATCTAGCTTGCAGTTAAGGTAAAATAACTTTGCATCTCTCTTCCTTGCACTTCTGCTCATTCTGAAGGCCCTGCATCCCCTGTAATAAACTTTCTACCTACTGAAGCATACTGTAAGGCTAGTGCTTGAGCATTTTCCAGGTAACACCTTCCCACCTTCAAATACTCCTCATTGAGTTATGGCAAAAGAAGTACAAGCCAAACTGATTTCTAACTAATTATATTAGAGTTATATTATCACAACAAATTGCTGACTGATCTTCCTACTGGATCGAAAGTCTTGTATTACCTTAGTCAAGCAAAAAACTGAAAAAAAAATCTGCAGACAAAGGATTGACCCAAACAGCTGTTTCCAGATTACCTGCAAAGAGCTGGATATTAATGTTGAAAGAATTTTCCAGTCAAAACCAGAACACTTTGGGGATGAATGCAGTTCTGACCTAAACTGAGAAGGTGCTCACGTAGGCAGCTCCAGTGATATCACCTGACACAGTAGCAAACACCTTGCCGGTTTGCAATTTGTTGCAAATAGCACTAAGTCCCCCCAAGCTACCCAGCTTCCTTCCCCCACTGTAAATTTCCACCTGGAATGCAATGTGCTCCAGCTCATCTAGTCCACTATTGTATCTCATACAGTGGCCTCAACTAGAGGTGTCAGAGGAAGGTGTAAAAATTCCAATAAATAATAATTATGGAAAAAAAAAGTTGCCCACAGGGAAAGGTTTTTCTCCATAACTTGTGTCATTAGTGGTTGATTAAAACCCTTAGAGTGAAAGTTTATATCCCTTCTAAATGATTTTTTGTCCCATGAGGTAACTATGGCTCCAGATTATATATGAATCCTACTAATTTTTGGCCCAAGGATAACTTCCAGCAATGTGTTTCATAGATTAATTATGCATTTTATAAACAAGTACCAGCTGTACCTAAGTAAGGCAAAACAAGCCACTGAAAAGAGAAGAAAATGGGGCTCTTCCCCTGAAAGTCAGTGATACAAAATACAAAATCACAACTGCCCACTTGTTTCCTCGTTTCTGGAGTTACAAAATATTGGTTCTCACCTTAAAGGGTTACTGCCAAACAATACATAATGACTGCCAAAGACAGACATTTGGATATATATTTGGATATATAGCCTTTGGATATAATGGTGCCTCCTTATGCTTTGTGATAACCAAGACTTGATGTCATTAATCTCTGGCTGTTACTACTCTCCCCTTATCCTCCCTAACCAATAAGGTGTCTGAAGAAATCTACACAGACACCTTTTGGAAAATATGGCCATCTTTTAAAAGTAAAAATACTCTCTTGTCTTGTGGAAGGCAGACAGGAATAGTTTTGCAATGCCTCCCTCTAATTTTTATCTACTTTTGAATATCTAGTTCCCTGACAGGCACAAGTTGAGAGGGTCCTAAGCTCTTTGAGTGCAAAGACTACCTTTGTAGAAAGAAAACATAAGGAATTCAAGGGTTTCTTACGTCCTCTCATCTTTCTTTGCATTGCATTCTGACTCATAGCTGGGAATGGACAAGATATTTCTCCATGATGCAGTACAGTATTTTTTTGACTGCCTGTTTAAAGGGGAAGACATTTAAGAACAGAGGCATAGGATACTTCACTAACAAATATAGATAAGTTTGTGTCCTGATCCAAAATGAAAAGGAGTTTGCCATTGCCCAGAGTTGCATTTGCAGTTTTCAGCAAGAGTTTAACTGTTTTAGTAATCTGAAGACATATATTAGTAAGGAGAAAGCTCATGCCATTTCCCTGTAAGTGTTGCAGCTTTAATACCTTCCCACCCAAAAGCAGCAGGAAAGTAAGTCTAAGAGAGAGAATGTACAGGAATCATCTGTTGTGGTTTTAGAAGTCTTTTCTTTTTCTTTTTCTTTTTCTTTTTCTTTTTCTTTTTCTTTTTCTTTTTCTTTTTCTTTTTCTTTTTCTTTTTCTTTTTCTTTTTTTCCTAGTCAGAATGCTGTAGATTTTAAGTATTTGATATATTTATTTGTTTCCTTTCTTCTAGAGTCTAATTCACGCAGTATTCTTCTGTAAAAGAGATGATTCTTGTACATACTAATCCTTCAAAACAGAAAGCAAAAACTGCTGTAACAAAGTATATGCTGGCAAAGCAAACACTGAACTGCCCCCACCAGCAAACAGGGATAGGACAGTAGTTGACTGGGCTGTATTGCCATTTGCAATGGGAAACATATCTTGTTACAAAAGGCACAAGTTAATTTAAGCAGTCACAATAATACAGTTGCTGCACCACATCAGACAACTAAAAAGAATCCTGCTGGTTGTTCAAAAGGCCAGAAGTAGAGTAGATTTCATGGTTATTCTGTTTCTGGCAAATCTCTACCTGTGTCACAACTATAATTTTCCCCACATCAGACTTCTCTGTCATAACCAAAGTATTATTACTAATACATGGGAATAGGACGTGGATTATAGGTTAGGGAAAATTCTGTTTACAAAATATGTGTATTCAGAGTTCTCAATATAAGGAAAAAATAGCCACAGCTACATGAAAAGCAAATTGACAGATTTAATCATATGTTTCCAAATCTGAACTCAGCATGAAGATTAAAAAAAAAAAAAAAAAAAAAAAAAAAAAAAAAAAAAAAAGGGTAGNAAAAAAGAAAAAAAAGAAAAAAAAAAAGAGTAGTAAGTTCTTGTACCACAGTTCAGAGTACATAAAACAACCTCTGCATTATTGTTGGAACTGAACCTCCCACAGTGCTTAACTTTCTATGACCTTGTCCTATGAACATCTCTTTAATATTATGAGTGCTAAAAATAATGCAATTATAGCAGCACAGGCTTACCTAAAATAAGAGAGGCAGTTAAGAGACATTCTTTAAGGCTTCCATTAGATGACACAAAGTGCTGTGGAAGCTTGCAAGCCCACCTGGTCAGCAAACACGAGTTGAAAAGGAACAACTAGTTAAGAAAAAGAAACTTGGAATTCACGACCCAAAATAAAATTTTAGATTCCTAAGAGAATTTAAAAGTGTTACCATACCAGAAAACAAAAGCAGAATAGCTAGTACCTCCTGTAATATAACCAAAAGTCATGAAAAGGGTTACCATTGTTACAAGGGATGGGTAATGTCAAGGACAGAGCAACAGATATCTGAGGTAGATTTGTTCTTTTAAAGAACAAAGCAGAACATCTACAGCTACAAAGGCTACAATTTCCAAGGATTATTTTATAATCTGCCTTTTTACATTTAGTTCTGTCTTCATTAAAGTGATTCACTGGTACTACTTAAGATAGGGTTATTTATATGTTTGTATGTGTGCACATACATGGGTTGGGAAGGGAAATAGCAGATAAATGTATTGTGCAACAAAGATGAGAAGTGTTTTGCTTTAACCTCTACGCTAAATTGCAGTCTTTCATCCTGTATCAGGATGATGTGTCATTCCGCATGAGAGTCAAGAACAATATGGTCTGCAATCTGCAGCAATAATCCTAATATCTTTGAGATGAGCAGTCACGTTTACTTTACAGAATGTCTCTTGTTCTATGTTCCCTGGCACCGCCCAACAGTACTCACTGTTCCTTTGGGTACCTTGACTGGTGACAGAAATGATTCAGCAAAGTACGCAATAATAATAGTTACAGTTCTGTACACAGTTTCCTTTACAATATGCTTCCTGAACAACTATTGTAGCACACTACATCTCTTCTCCCAGGCCAAAAAAAAAGGGGATTAGAGATGTCCAATGCAGAGGACTAGACAGCAGGTTGAGAGAGGAACCACAAAGGATAAAAGGACTGAAAGGGAGGGTTAACAAAACTGATTGGATAAAAAAAAAAAAAAAA
>VXAA01005817.1:105625-205193 GCA_013399115.1 Anseranas semipalmata
ATTTCCTATAAGGCCATATTTTCCAGACTCCCCCCCCACCCCTGCATTCCCTGGGACCTTTTCAGTTTTTCATTACGTTTAAAATGTGGTACCCTAGACTAGCCACATTACTTCAGCTGAGACATTATCAGCACAGAATCTATTAGAATACTTACATTCAGGCTCTTTAAATTTGATCTCTTGATGATGCATCTCTGACGTGAATTTGATTCTTTTTTTTCCTTTGAAATATTTTGTGAAGCTTAACGAACAATCTATTTTCAGAGCTAAGTCATTCAAGCGTGGAGATCTACATTTTCTACTCTTTTATCCACTTAGCTGGATAACATTTTGCAAAGCAAAACAGTTTTTCAGACAGAGGACTGAGATAATTCAGGATAGGATCTTACTGTCCATGGGCCAAAAAATTACTCCAGAGCCAAGCCAAATCACAGTGCTTTCCTACGGTGGCCACCTAAAATGAGCATACTTGCATTCAGACTGCAGATCCTAACATGAAAGCTAATAAACCTCTGACCTCCATGGAGATTTCACCTACAGTGTTTTTAATAGGCTCATACAGCAATGCAGCTTCCATTACAGAAGTTCACAGTTCTGATGTCTTCAAGCAAAGGAAAAACAAGACTTAATTCAATATTTCCTTGTCAGTAATAACAAGAACACCACTTTAGTCTTTAAAAAACTGTCCTATTAACAAAAACCTTTTAGGTTTTTCTTACTGTAAGAAAGCAAAAAAGAGGAAAAGGGTGAGAAAGAGTCAATGAAGGGCACAACAACATTTAAAGGAACTCTTTCCAAGTCAAATTTAAGATGCTTTGGGGATTTACATGCACACATGAGGCTGTAAATTGATATGGAGTTCTTCCAGAAAGCAAAGTATTTTGTATTTCCATTCGTTCACTCTGCTATGGGAGTACAGCAAGCCAATCCATGCAAAATCTGATTTATACTTTCTATCTTGATGTTTGATAAAAAAAAAATTAAAAAAACAAAACAAAACACCAGAGAAAGGTCTCATTTAACTTTGATACGACTGCATAAATTTACAATTGTTTGCATGTAACAAAATCCAGTAATTTATGATGTCAAGCAAACAACAGGCAGTCAAAAGACAAGTATTTATTTAATTACTTAAATTAATAAATGCAAAATTATTTATTTCCAGTAGAGGAAACAGAATGTTCAGTTACTGAAAAATAGAGATAAAAGGCACAATTTATTGCCTATAACAACTTGTCCTTAACATTTGTTGTGTTGACCACAACAAGCGGAAGACTGGATCTAGGGATTCCCCACAGAAGCCCCTTAATTTGTAAAGCTTAGCAATGGACATCTGCTGCTAAAATAAGTTGTCTGCACTGATTTATATTTCAGATAAAGGTTGCTGAGAAAGCTTTGTTGTTTTTCCAGCAATCAAGTGAGAGGTATTATAGTAAGTACAGTATTTTTTCCTAATCCCTGAAAAACACCCCTACCCACAAAATTAACAAAATATCAGGACACAACATTTTGCAAGGTATTTGAAAAGATAGAGAACATAAACATATTGTTTTATTCCTGTCTTTCATATAGAGGCTCATCATATTACTTTGTTCTCAGAAAAATTGGCCTTTTAAAATTTAAATTTAGAAAAGAGATTAAAAACTTCTATATGCCAATGTTCTTTACAGAAAATATCCTTAGAAACTATATTGAAAGAAACAAGGTTTAAACTGAAAGATACTTGCTTGCCATGTATGCCTTTCCCTCCAAAGTTTGCAAAAAGACAATCAAAATTCAGCCTCATTATTCCTTAGTAACGCAATGTCCAACCAAAATCAGGATCCCTCTTCTTGAATATCAAAGTAGAACGTTTAGTGACATTATACATAGCTTATCTATCATTAACAGCATTAACAAAAAAAGACCAACTGTTGCCTACTAACAACCATCTATCTTTGCTGGCCAGAAGACAAAGACATGCAGGCTTTAGTTAAGCATCCAGAAAGTATGCCACCTCTTACAACCTTCATCTTCAAACTTAGCTGAAAAGTATACTAATGATCACAAAAGGTCTTGGTACTTCCTGGGCTTCTATTACCTGAAATATGACTGTATGCTCCCCAGATGAGACAAGCAGCAACATCAATCATCTGGATGTGGCAGTAAGCCACAACAGGGGAGAAGGGGTAGGAATTAGAAACCCAATTAAAACCCAAACAAACCAATGGCTACATAGTTTGTAACTATCTCCAGTGAAAGCTGCAGTTGTTATCTGATTACTGAGAGATCCTCCAAAGTTTTAGGGCCATATACACTATAAGTTCAACTCTTTGCATAAGTCTGCCATCTTCATTTCAAGGCACAACAAACACACGAGAAAATTGTTAATGTTTGGAAATGTAGTCTATAAATTAAAATAATAAAATAAATTAATTAATCCACAGAACTTAAACTGGGATTAATGTATTCATATACTACATAATGGCAGAGAATCACTCAAAGTGCTTTTGATCTTCATACTTACACAGTATTTGAATTTTTAAGAAGGACCTGACAGCTTATCTGCTGCCTTGTTCTGCAATCAAGGATTTATTTTGCCAGCAGAATTATTTAGCAGAAAAACACTAGAATCTGATGATTATTAGATCACAAGATCCATTCTTCCACTTAAGCTCTTCCCGCCTGTCAAAATTACATAGTACTAAAATACAAACAAAAAACACCAACAGCAAAGCAGAAGTGCAGAACTGAAGAGGAGAACGCTCTACAGAATTTACTATATGTCTATACTGTACTGTGATTCTCTGAGAACAAATGCTGAGGAAAGCCCAAGAATTAGGTACATAGCCAACACTAGCAGAGAAATATCTTAAAGAGCCATGTTATTTAATTATTCCAAACACTAACTCTGCCTGGTAAAATAAATAGAGAACAAACACAACTGAAGGCAAATGTGTGAATTGAGTATACCATCTGACTTCAGACTCACTGTTCAGTCAATGGCAAGAGGCAGGATTTTACCACTTGCTCTGAAGCGTTCTGTAGTGGAGCCTACCTGTCTCCATGCATTACCTACAAAGCATGTTTCCTAAGTCGTGGCTCCTAATCTAAGTCTATCAGTTGTTTAATGCTAGACTGTGCCAATATACATTCCAATTTTCCTGAAACTGAAAACATTAGTCTATATACTAATATTAGATTTATGAATACAAAGATAATATTTGAAATGAAAAAGAAACACCAGAAAAACATTAACTAGTGGTTTTTCCACCAAAGCATGCAAAGCATTTTGAGGGATTTACTAAACACTACTGCTGAATATAATCTTCTGTGGCTTACAATGTGGAGTAAAGATTAACTAAATCACTGTCTTGCCTGACAAGGAAAACATCTATTTTAGAACGCTTCAAAAATTTGGTTGGTGTGTCATTATGATGACATATTCATTTTCCCTTAGGCCTTCATACTAAAATGCAGTTTTATAGACGGTGTCATAAATTTTAGGGACTCTGTATGACAGTGACATTTGCTTGTATGTTTTTAATAATATAGCAATACCAAAGCAATACATGTGACAAAAATGAAAAAGAAATGTAAGCTGTACAGAGAGATTTAAAATAGATATATTTACTCTGTGCTGTTGTAACAATAACTGACTTAACTATTTGTGAAACATTTACAATACCTGACACTCCTAGAAATATAAGTAGTTCAAACTACTTTTAATTAAATTATTGGGAGCCATTTTTTCAAAGAACGTGCTGGCTCTGGCTCAAAGAGAGATGTGCATTCAAACTTCATTCTAATTCTCTCCAAAAAATCCTAAACAGTGTTTCAAAGTAGCACTTATACAATTACTAACACACACAAAAGAAGGGCAATGAAGAACATACTTTTTGTAATATAAAGGCAGTTGGTTTCACATACAATGCACACATTTTCCTCCATGAAAATATAAAATAATCTTGCTTACTTAGAGCCTAGATAACCCAAAGTCTCAGTTACTGGAAAAACTTGTATATTTACCAATTTTCCTTTCAAATTGCCGTTCTATAGAGGCTGATTTAAACAGGAAAGATTAAAAAACTGAAGTGTGACCAGCCTCAAAAAGACAGATTTATATTTTAAAAGTAACATGAGATTTTAGGTCTTTCCTTTTTTCAAGGCACAGTTTGAAATAGCTTAAACAGCAGGGTTTTCAGGGTCACTTTCCTGTGGCCAGAGTAGAGGCATTCAAAATCACATGCCATTTTTAACAAATTAGTGCTGAAAGAAGATATGGTAAAGATTTCATTTATCATATGGATGGGGAAATAAAAAGGAGAACCTAAACCTTCAAACTGTGTCATTCAAAATAACTGAAGGGTTTTAGCATCTTGATTGGGAATATTTAACACGGAATAACTGAATTTCCTGTTACAATAATGTTTTTTTCTTAAATGATACAAAAATGAGAACAATGAAGGTGATGGGTGTGAACAATTGTAAATATCTATTCCCAAACAGGGTGTGGAGACAAAAACCTTGAACTTGTATATTGGCTGTCTAGAAAAACAAAGAATCAGTTCCAAAAAGTTAAATACTGGAAAGGGAAAAGATCCCAGTTTTACTTGCAACAATTTGTTTGCGGGTATAAAACATAATATTCTATGTTTGCATAATAAGGATTTTTGGTAAATGCATTTAAAAATAAAACTGTGAATAGAAGAGAGTTCAGGTTGTCTTTTTGTCCGATTCCCTAATACCTTCTATAACTGATTACAAAAGCCTGCTAAAATATATATTTTTAATACATAGTTTAATGTATTTTTAAATATAAACAATATACACATAAAGTAACACTAAGGTATGATCTGCATTTTTAGCAGAAATCGGTAGTACTATTTTAAAAGATATTTCTTTTATTCTTGTAAGCCGTATAGCCACGTATTTTCCTAAGACACCTCTTACATGACAAATTATTTCTATCCGTCTCACAACATTAGTCTGTGGCAGAGAACATGGAGTAATCTAAGAGTTACTGTGCCCTTTCGCTGTGGCACCATCTACTATGGAATTTAATGCACCTGCCATGCATTCGAAGGACAGCTTCCCCAGAACCTTGCAGAAAGACAAGACACTATATAAAAATATGAATCACCAGTGGTAAAAAGTACCTCCTATTTTCTTCTTGGCTTTTACTGCTTGGTAGCAGAAAATAATGGCCATGAGAAAAAATTTAGCCATCTTTAATCATTTTGAGAAGTAATAGTAAGTCTATTCTCTTGAAAGGACTACATACAAGGTATAACTGTACCAACTTGTTAATGAATGGCAGAATCTGACCCTTCTGGGTCTACGAAAATTCTGAGAGTGGCTGATCTTTAGGCCATCTGTACAAGGAATGCTTAATGCACAGAAGGAAAACAAAAACATCAACCAAGAAGCTTGCAATAGTGAAAGAAAACAGGATTTCCTCGGCACTGATTTTTCCCTTCTGTCCAAACAGGAACTACTGCAGTCCTTCTTTTTACATAGCTTCAGCAGAAAACAATAGGTCAGGGTAGATTCACAGATCTATGGCAACACTTCAATGCATCTCCCAAGCACTCACTGTTCTTTGATAGAAAATGACTGTAAAGATGCCTGTATATAAGAACAACATGGATTTCTTTTCTTTCCAGAATTACTCTGAATAAGAGAAATCTTAGATTACTGGAGAACTTCCATTTCTCTCTAATTTAGCTACACTGCCCTTCCATTACTACGGTATTCCAGTTAAGTTGATGTAGAGCAATGAGGGCTAGTCTCAAGTCTGCGATCTCATTAATCTTGAGGTTGACCAATGTTCACAAAGTCTCATGCTGATGTTCCATGTTGCAATACTAGAAATGCAGGCACATTTCGTGGTCTTTCTGTGACAAGTTTGCATACCTTTTTGCAACATGGACATGGTTTCACAAGAAAATTGTTTGTGCTTGGTTGTGTTTTCTTCTTTTTTGTTTGTTTTTTGTTTGTTTTGTTTTTTTTTGTTTGTTTGTTTGTTTTTACTGTGAGAGTTGTCACAACCTGGAAAATGTTTCCCAAAGGCTGTGGCCTCTCCACCTGTGGAGACATTCAAAATCTGACTGGACATGGTTCTGGGCAACCTGCTGTGGATGATTCTGCCTGAGCACTGGACTATATGATCTCAAGAGGTTGCTTCCAACCTCAACTGTTCTGTGATTCTGTGATTCATGTATATAACTGTCTGTATCTTTAAAATTGATTTTAAACAAAATTATAATGATGAAACCATCACTTTTCCCCCTTCAAATGTAAATAAAAGTAAATGGAAATAAAAATAAAATAACTGTACATATACAAATTCTATTTTGCACCCATCCAGATGTCCATGCATTCACTTGGAAGTAGAGGTTCACATGAAGGATGTGAACAGAGTTCACCCATCAAGCAATATCAAATAATACAAGTCTATTATGCTGTATTCTAATTCAACAGTTAGCATAAACGTACTGCCTTTCATATGAGCATCAGAAGAGAGAATTCAGTCAGTCTGCCTCATTTTTAATAACTAGATTGCTAACTAAATTGAGAAAACCTATATTGACTGCTGCCTTCTTGCTCACTAAAAGTAATATTATTCTTACATGACATCTTACCTTACATTCCAACACTTGAGACTTTTAAGATTCAGCTAGGCAAGGTGTTAGACAACCTTGTCTAGGCCCTGCTTTTACCAGGAAAGGTTGGACCAGATGATCTTTGAGGATCTTTGAGGTCCCTTCCAGCCTGGACTTTTCTATGATTCTATGATCTCATGGAATTTCAAGACTAGGATGATTCTACAATTTTTAGAGCATGTTTAGAAGAATAAAAAATAAAATTCCACCATCTTTTATTCTCCTTAACATTGTAACATGGGCAGTTTGAAGAAACTGATAATTGTAATGTAAACTAAATATAGGCAGCTTGATAATAGAGAACACTAAGACAAAGGAATTTGAGCATAAATGTGTTTTAACTGCAAAAAAAACTGCTGTCAGTACTATTGTCTTTTTCTCTCCTGCAAATAAATTGAACTCTGTATAAACAGTAATAAATATGCTGCTACCACAAATATATTAAAGCCTTATCTCCTTCTTTCACACATTCCATAGAAACTTGCATTCATTTAAGCTAAAAATCACAATCTCAGTTGAAAGTGGCAGGAGGGATTTTAGAAAAACAAATTACTTTTTTTTTTTNNNTTTTTTTTTTTTTTTTTTTTGCGCCAGTAAACAAACACATTCTCACAGTGAACTGGCATTAGTAGTTACAGATGGTGAAACAGCAGCAGTAACACTCAAGTCCTCTGTAGTAACAGTCTGAAGACTCGCTGATACTAGGATACTAGGATTTTTTGCCTGTATTAAAGGGTTGAGTCTTTCTACTTCCAATAAGCCATAGTGTAGATTTGCATATGAAGTCTGTTATAACTGATCCTTTTCTACAAAAATAGAATCAAACAAAAACTACAAAGAAAACATGAGTGCAGATTTTGTAGTAAGAGTTGGTTTTGTTCATTTCCCCCTCCCCTCGTTGTGGGCAGGTCTAACTCAGGTTTCCATTTTATACTAACGCTCTAGTTTCTCTCTGCCTGCTCTAAACTCTTGCAGTTATCTGCAATAAACAACATTCTGGCACAGCTTTATTTTCAGTCAAATGCCCGCTGGGAACAGAGTGATTTTACATGGAATGTGTATCCCACACTGCTGCTTTCTGTAATCCACTCAGACCAAATGGGAATGAGGAATACTCACTTCACACAAATTAAAATGAGATGTTTTGGCCAAATCTGAGCCTCGATGTAGGCATTTGAAAATGTTACCCATAATCCTACTTTAGTTTCCCAAGTCTGGCAAATAAAAACTTCAGACTTTGTCCTTTTACCTCTGCTCCAATTTCTGCCTCCAGATCCATTTTGCTTAAAAAGAACATTGTCAACCTTATAATAAAACCTAAAATTTGAACTAGACGCTGGCTACTTTGTTGAAAGTTTTTCGAAGAAAAAAATATGACTGCCAAAGGTACATTTACAAGCCCCAACTTAAAGAGGACAAGAATAATGCATGTACTTCTTTTTCTCTGAATGGATGTGACTGAGTGATATTTTCATGAAAAATTGTTTGTATGGATCCAAAAAGCCCCCCACCCCTAAAAAACTGAAAGAATGCAAACATACAAGGTAGAAAAAAAATTTTCAAAGCATATTCTTTCAAAATGCTTAATACCAAAAAAAATATCTCTAGCTCACAGTTACTAAAGGTTACAGAAAAGAAAAAAAAAAAGAAGTAAAAAGCCAGATTGGAGGTTTCTGAATTACCTTTTATATTCTTGTTCTTTCAGGATTCTATTCACCATATCTTACTGCATTTTAAATCATATTTTAAATATGAGAAGAATAGGATGGTTCTTGCTTCAAATGGTAGCTACCCAATTTTCCCAATAAGACAGCCTGCTTTCTGGTATAATAAGCCATAATGCTTCTCTAACTTAATTCCTACTTCAGGTTCAGTAAATACTGGTATCTAGACAAAACTGTTCAGAAAAGCATCTGAAACTGAGTGAGCAACATCCAACAATTAAAAAGTAATTACTCTAATTTCTAAATCTGTATGTTTTATCTCTAATCTGTAGTTGCCAAGCTTCACTTTTTAGTCTTTAGGTACTGTTATATTCTTGGATGGTGAACTGAAGAGCTTTGTTACCCAATTTATATTCTCTGATCAAATCACAACTCTGATAATCTAGGCAAACTGATCACTTCATATAATTTGTTACAGAACAGGATTTTCAAATCTGAAGATTGTGTGGAATATTTACACAGCAGATAGTCATTTCTTATATCTGCTTTTGCTTAACATAATTTATGATGATATAGAATCATGTCTATTAAAAATGCTTCACCGATAACGGTTCTTATTTCTAATCAAACTCCACTGCTCACAGAGAGTTTGGATAGTCAATTAATAAAGGATGAAGTTCTTAGGAAGAGGAGTCATTAAGTGTTCTCTACTCTAAGGAATTCAATATATATCTTATAGATGCAACTGCATCTTTCCCTCCTCCTCTCTTCCCAAAAGACGATATTCCTACATTAAGTTCCTGCTAAACTAAAATAGAAAGTGAGGAACTCATACACTGCTTTGAAAAAAATGAACAAAACAAATAGACTACAACAATTTTACCTGCAACAACTGGAGATTTTCTGTCATCCAAAAGTTGAATAGCAGTACTGGCTGTCACTACATTGCTTTTGTTTGCTGTTTCTGCAAGGTGTATTAGAAAGAAAATCAAATTGAAATAACATATTGCAGAATAAAGAAATTCAGCTTCTTTTTTTCCCCTGGTTTGAAATTATTTAGTGAATGTAGCACTCAGAAAATATGTTAATAGGACAGCAAACATCATGGTGTATATATGCGCAGAACATACAGGCACTGGCATTTCAAAATTCCCCAGCATCCCAACAAGCTTAAAACACTGACGTGAGTAATCAACTCTTGCCTTTTCTGCTAAAAAAATGGCAACAAAGGTGACAACTGGTAGGGCTTCTCAGTGATGTGGACATTTCTTCTGTTGGACTTGTCTTGCCTAAAATACTAGGCTGTAAGTTCAACCTATGCAAATATTCAACAATAACTGTTACACAGCATCTTGGGTTTTCACTTGGAGCACTGTAGAAGATGCACCTTGTCAAAGGACCAGTAAACTAGCTGCATATTTCAATGTATAGATTATTCTTAACTTATGAGATTAACTTCAGAGCTCACTCAGTACTGACATATTTGGTTTCTTTTCAGTATCATATATGGCTCAGAATTTAGAGAATAACAAAATTATAAACCTGTACTAAATGGGATCGAATAGACAAAGCTCCCAGGTATTTGCTCAGCAGCTCTTCTGTACCAGAGTGGAAAATGATCCGCGTTAAAAATGTTCTCCTTGTCTTCAGCTGTCAGGAAATCTCTTGAGAAAGAAGAGAGAAAGAAAATACTTGTTTGTTGCATGGCACACAGTAGTGTCTAGCTTTGAAAGAGAAGAAAAAACAAAACTCAATTTGTTTTGAAAAGAAAATGGTTTTGGACAGTTTTTCTAATACCATTTGTACAACAAAGGGTTAAATTTAGCCCCTAATAATAATTATTTGAGACAGACTTGCAATTGCTTTTGTTGTGAAGGATGGAAAAACTAGTAAACTAAGTACCACTAAATTCATTTGTACAGATATAAAATAAAAATGTTTCATCTAAATTGTCCCACTGCAGAATGCAAGAACTGTGAACTGTGCAATGTGAAAAAGGCACCGAAGGTTTGGTAGTTTTCTGCCATTGGCATACATTTTTAAGAAAAAAAAAAAAAAAAAAAAAGAATAAAACAAAACAAAAAAACAGTAATTAACAGCCTACTTTCCAAAAAATATGTAAGGGGAGGTAGTGGACAACTACATACTTTATTCTTCAATGATCTCATGGAATGCTAACAGAATAAAGTTTCTGTGAGGAAAAAGAGCAAGTATGGTCTCCATGCTATTGTTCTGGTTCACCGTCTGAAAGTAAGAAATTGCAGTGCTATTGATCTCACCTGTCAGGCTACTCACACTGCAACAATATTTTGTGGTCAGATAAGCATCATACAATTTCATATTCAATAAACAATTTATCATAAACATCAAGTACAGATTTTCTTTTACGTGCATAATACATATAAATTTGCCTGACACTATCAAACTGCTGCCTGGAAAAGCCCTTAATTATCAGACCTTATTTTATAGCTCTCCATTTTAAGAAACCTGTACCTATACTACATCACATCTTCAAAAAAAAAACAAAAAGGGAAACTTTTGAATTATAAGATCTCCTGATTACCCTTTCACCCAGTCCACTTCTGTCACTTAGCTTTATTTCAATACCAAAAACATTTTACGCAACAATAACATAAAAACCCTGAAAAAGTCTAAGATATTTGTTTTTAGATGAGATATTTAAAAAGAAAAAAAAATCCCTTGGCATTTACAGATGTAGCATATCCTGAACTCTCCTGTGAAGAATAAAGATGTGAAGCTAACTCCAGGAAAGTGGGGGGAAAAGTAAACGTATGGGATACAGCTATAAAATAACTCATTGTTCCAAATGTTCCAGTTGAAGAAAGAATCTAAAGGATCCTATAAAATCTTTCCAATTTGTTCTATGTATTTCAGTGCAACAGTGTAAAACCCTGGAAGAGACAGTAGATGTGCTTCCTAAAAATAAACATTTTTTCTTGTTTTCGCACATAGTTGCTAAGCATAACTTTGCTACTTACTGATTAGTAAGCTGTTCTGGACCTACAAACAGGTTGATACGAGATAGTCCAGTCCGTGTTCCAAGGAAGGCAACTTCCACCCCCTTGTCAGAATTTCTGAAATAAAGCAGAACACAAGCAAAGATAATGTTTCCTGACAGTAAACAGATAAAGCTATATTACTGGTCACAGAAAATACAAATGTACACATTTTTGAGAAAGATAATTTTAAGCATAGTTCCCTTTATTATTATTATTATTATTATTTAAGTTAAATTCACATATGGTTTGGCAAACATTGCATGTAAAAATGTTGTTTAGACCAAGAACCACTGAAAAGGGAAAGGTGGCAAATTTGGCAAGATCTGGGCGCTGGGATGATGTGGAAGCCATAGAATAAAAAGGGGCAGCATAGCTGTATACCAACCATTTGATAGCCACTGGCACCCAGTGACTGAAGACAAGCAGGAATTCCAGATCTTGCTCCCTGACCATTCAACACTTCTCTGGTAAATCTACACTTCAAGCCATAGGTGTGACTGTTGTTTAAACATGCACAAACTAACCTAGATTTAAACCAGCTAGCTCAGAGTCAAATGTAGCTGCCATCAGGACAGGCATTTGCCTCTACACCTTAGGAAAAAATGTGGCAGGTAGGTCAGGCTGAACGCTGTTGCTGCATCGCAATCAGTACCAACGTAGCTGCTTTAAAACTAGTTCTTGTATTGGCTACTAGAGTTTCAGACATATTATCACAAAATGTCCTGTCTAATTAGTGTGAGTCAGAGTGTGAAAGGGGATCAAATGTCTCCCACGAGTATGTCTCTGCAACTGTCTTCCTTGTGTTTACTGGATCTGTTGTTATTTCATTGTGTAGGTGGATTCCTAGAAACCTTACGCTTCTATATAAATTCACTGATGCCTAGAGTATATTAGCATGCAATAATTTCCTATCTTTACCTTCTAAGAGGACACTGAATAATCACAGAATCACAGAATGGTTGAGGTAGGAAGGGACCTCTGGAGATCATCCAGTCCAAACCCCCTGCCAAGCAGAGTCACCCAGAGCACGTTGCACAGGATCACAGGGGGTTTTTGAATATCTCCAAAGAAGGAGACTCCACAACCTCTCTGGGCAACCTGTTCCAGTGCTCTGTCACCCTCACAGTAAAGAAGTGCTTTCTAACATTCAGCCAGAACTTCCTGTGGTTCAGTTTGTGCCCCTTGCATCTTGTCCTGTGGCTGGGCACCACTGAAAAGAGTCTGGCCCTGTCCTCTTGACACCTTCCCTTCAGATATTTGTACACGCTGATAAGATCCCCTCTCCATCTTCTCTTCTCCAGGCCAAACAGGCCCAGCTCTCTCAGCCTCTCCTCATATGACAGATGCTCCAGTCCCCTCATCATCTTTGTAGCCCTCCGCTGGACCTGCTTGAGGAGCTCCATGTCCCTCTTGTACTGGGGAGCCCAGAACTGGACACAAGACTCCAGGTAAACTCTAATTCTTAGATTGATGAATTAGGTCTCATTGCATTTGATTTTACTCATTCAGTATGTGTTTTCAACAATATCTTTTCCATACAACTTTTAAAAAATTATTCAAATTTAAAAAAATCTAACCAGAATAACTCCCAGAATTGCCTTTCAGCAACAGTATCTCATGCAAACTGCTAATCTTAACACAGTTTCTCTAATATATATAACATCTTGTTGCTTAACACTTATCTGTGGAAAACTAAGAAACAAAACAAAACAAAAGGATTACAGAAATGATTTATTTTACCAGGGCAATTTTTTTCTGTATATAATTTGTTCTGAGACAAATTACCAGTTCCATAAACAATTTTCGTAAATTATGCATTAAATTCCTCAATTATTCTAAACAGTTTGTTAGAAATAGTCACAACTGTATGCTGTGGTTAGTATATAATTACATTAGTTATACTGTAAAATTTGAGTAACCTTACAACTAATCATCATGATGTACACTGCAACATAAACACTTAATACTGAATTCAAAATTAGTGGTATTTAGGGTGAAATGGTTAATATACTCTTTTCATGCATTTTAATGCAGTTGAAAAAAAATAAAACCCTTGAGCAAATAAACAGAAAGGGACTAGAAAACTGATGCAAATAAATCTTGATAATCTGACAAAACATCAGGATTTGCAAGGTATTTCACCAGTTCTTCAACATAACTATTAAAAAGTCACTCATGATTATAATGACGGATACAAAGCTTACTTACTCCGACTTATTTAATGCTAGACTGGTCCAATAAGCTTCAATTGGTGCACTCACCACTGCATCAAACAGAACTTCCTGGATTAATTCCTTGTCACCTATTACATTATGGTAAAATCAGTAAACATATGTGCATACAGAAAATTTTGTTCTGTTAGATGACTAATTTTTTTTTTTTTCACACTGTACTATATTTTGTCTGTGATATGCATTCAAACTTTTTGCAGTATTAAACATTTACTATATTATATGGTATTTCATTACAGTGTAGTTTTTCTTACATAGTTTCATTGCACAAACAACAATTTCTGACAAAAAAAAAAAAAACAAAACAACAGAAAATGTATTTTCCACTTCACATAACACATTCCTGTACATAACTCATGCTCGCATTTGCACACAAAATAAGGTTAAAACAATTATGTCTGCTAAGCCACAAAAGCTTTATGTTTCTGCAAATATCTCAGAGAAAATAAGCACTTATCCACATGATTTTTTTATTCAGCTTTGCAGTTCAGAAATGCTAATTTCAGACATATTCTCCCTAAAACACTCAGGAAATATCTGGTATATTCTTTAGAGGAGTGATCCAAGGATTGATTCAGACCAATCCTGTTTAAGTTATGAAACCAGATGGAATGATAATATTGCATAGTATAGCTACACCATCTGAACAGAAACTTGAATATTTGGTTCAGGCATGTTGTTTACTGTAAAAGTCAGAAAACTGTATCATCAACATTTTTATTGATACTCTGGAAAAAGCTCAATAGCAAATGAAATTACAAAGTGATATCAGCCATGCAAGCCAATCTCAAGTTATGAGTGGTTAAACTATGTAGCTTTCCATTTTGTAGAAGGTGCAGTACAACAGTTTTTTAGCTGGGATAAAGTCTACTACATGTATATTTAACAAAATACTTGCATTGGAGCAATGGCTCTTTTCCTGTGAGGTAGCGTTTAATTGCTTCTAACTGAGTCATTTGACGGTGTTCAGGATGCAAGTCAGTGTTGCAATAGGACCTAAGAATGTGTTGTCAAAACATTAAAATGTTAATATGTATAAGCATGATCTCTCTTTGTCTTTGAACATAAAGAATTGGTTTCAGCAAGCACAAACAATATGAAACTAAGAAGGGTAACAGACACCAATTTCATGCTTTGTTTAAGGCTTACCATTCATCTGCTAAAGATACATCAGGGTGTTCTAAATCATGTAAACCTGTAACAGGAATAATAATGGTTTATTTAGGGAGCAGTCTGGGTAACAGATGGTTATTAACATACACTCCATAACATAAACCCTTCTTTCTTGGAAAGTGCATTATTACCACAATATAATAAATCACAGTAAACTCTGTTCAAATACACTTCAGGGTCTAACAAACTGGCAAAAGCCAACTAAATCAGATCTAAAAATGAAAAGGAAGGGAAAACTTTTTTTTTGCTGATATGTTTAACTCCTACAAATTGCTCACATGATATATTTGAAATTTAGAAAAAAAATGAATGAAGAGAAATGCACAATGGTAAAAAAACTATTCACACTCCCTTCTATGTTCTACCATAGAACATAGAAGCAAAGTTCTTTATGCTAAAATATATATTTCTCATTTCACAGGAGTTTTTCTCTTTCCCTTTTATAAAACATTTCTTTAAAAAGAACAACTCCTCCCAAAACCTAAGCACACAATCCATGAACACAAAAAGCAATTTACCAGATTGTTCAGAATACGTTTATTGTTCTAACACGTCATGCAGATGCTTGTAAATAAGAACTATATCATTAGTTATACAGCATAATAAAAATGTACTTTGGCAATTTTCAAAACTCTTAAAGCAGGTATCAATAGACAATAAGAAAACAGGGTTCAGAAGGCAGGCTCTGGGTTTAACCCCCAGAGTATGTACTACATAATGACAGACCTATGGTGGTTAAGGAAAACAGGAAAGTCAAAACTAGAACTACAATTACAGTCCTTAGAGAGGACAGTAATGTGTCAGTGACAGAGAAACAGTGAAGGAAAGAGTAGGAGAAAAGGAACAGTTGGTTATAGCTACATTAACATTTCTGGTGATGCATCCGGGAGGAAGTATCAGACTGGCTGGCAGAGATGTGTGGCTAGATTAAAGAAAATAGGTAAGAGGTATATTGGGAACAGTTTGGAGAGTAAGTTCCAAGTCTGCTGTGTTCTCTTTCTATCTAGACATGTATTTTTTGTCCAAATGCTTCATAAACTATAAAACATTTCTTTTTACATCTCTCCCATGAATAGAAACATACAGCTGAGGAATGAAGACCTGAAAAAATTAAAATCGATGATGAAACAAGAAACAGAATTGGAAACAGACTTCAGCATAGAATCTGAAAATATTCCTCTCTTGAAAGACTTTTTCTCAGCAACTGCTAAAACTTTACCACCTCAGCACACAGCTCCTCCGCTGGGTATGCACACTATGCACAGACCGATGCCATCTAGCAGCTCCTGCGGATCCCTTTTGCCTAGTCACCCTTCTGACATGCCTCTGTTCTCCCTTCATCTTTGGGACCTTTTGCTTTTGGTCTTGCTGCCAAACAACTTTATCACCATCCACAGGTGACTCCTCCACTCATTTTATTTGCAGACTTATCAAAAAAGTAAAACCATAAAGAAAGAAGGGCTTTTCCCCCTGGTTACTTTTACTATGACTAGGTAGTTTCAGCTCTGAAAGGCTTAAAAATGTGTATTATGTGAGCAAAAAAGACATAGCAATTACAGTGCTCTCCATGGTTACTTCATTCAGAAAATATCACAAACAATGAACATTAGACCATGACTGTTTCTCTGGAATGCTGAGACAGGAGGAAGTGAGATGATGCCCATGGAAAGAAAATTTACAGTCTGACTATGCTTAATATAAATGAGGAAAAAATCCCATGAAGTAGAAGATCTAAAAAATAAAATAAAATCTAATTCCCTTTTGGAATCTGCAGAGAAATGTACAAGCTCCAGTTCTATCAAATCAACAATTAAACTACTGTGTAAGGAACATGAGAAGGTAGAGAGTATCTTACCTTCTTCTACAGTTACATTCCCTCTGAAGAAATATTTTCCATGTCCTCTGGAGAGAGCCACACCTAAACTGTGCAGAGAAATAAAGCAGACCTTGAAATCTGTGACACAATAATGGACATTCAGAGATATTTTCATTTCTAACATTTCTAGCTAGTGTACTCTGATTAACTTCAAAACAGTTTGTTTCCAAGTCCTACTTATCATATTTATTGTTCAACTAGCTGCTTCAACGCTAGTTCAGTTCTGATGTGCCTGCAACAATTGGCTGTATTTATGTGTGTTTAGAGGTGCAGTAAACCATTATTATCTAGCAAATGAATAAATGAGCCTCTCTAAACTCACTGCTGTTCACCCAGCATGACATTTCTTCAGCTGAGCCTTGAATATGCCCATGGCCTTACAATGAAGGAGATAATATTTGTAAATCAGACTAAGATGTTGAGAAACTACATAAATGTGGGAATCAATGGAGCTACTGAGAGGAAAAGAATTTCATATGCAGCAACAGCAGCGTGATTCCTCTCGGACATTTTCTGCTATTCATATTTTTAGCTAGTTCAACATTTTTGCATTGACTTCAGCTTCATAAACTTTCACAGTTAAGTACTCTGTTTTGTCTTGTTTTTTTTTTTTAGTCTACCATTTAAACTATTCAAATTTAATGAACTGGCTGGGGGATACATGCCTCTTCCTATTGAATTCAGGATACCAGGATTCCCGTTGAATACAGGATACCTTCTGGCATTCATTCATTTAAGGGGATTATATCAGGTGAGGAACCTGCCAGTAATCAGTATGACTGAAAATGCATGGGCTGATACTTTAAGTACATGTTGAGGCACCAAGTCCAAGAGCACACATGCTGCAATCAAAAGCTTAATCTGGAAACAGGCTGAAAGTAAACATCTTTGACATTACAGTGTATATTTTCATAATTGTTGCCCCTGCTGTCTTCCTGAGGCTGTACTCTCATCCCATCAAAACTACATACAGACCGTGCTGAAAAAGGCAGGACAGTTTTCCTACTATAGTTCTGTCTTAAGGATCAGAAATCACACTGCATGCATATATGTAGCCCCACATGTGTTTACTAAATAGGATAAGAATGACATTGCCACAAAAATTACACTGAACTTTACCACCCATGTGTGGATTTTAACAAGAATAAACACATGCATCAGAGATGAGAGAAATGTGCCTATATTTTCTCAATGTGAAAATGTAGCTCAAGTTCTATGAAGTGGTTCCATTGAAGAAAATTTCAGTTGAGTATTACAACTATCAGCCTTCTGCTTTAAGCATAAGGTACAGTTAATATTATATTACTAAAGGATTACTTCTAACTCATATCTGAGCACTTGTCAAGTGACTTCTTGTCTTTTTTGGTTTTGCTAAGATACATGCCAAAATAACATGGCTGACTTGCTCAGTTTTAGTTACACAAACACACTCTAGGTAGTTCAGAGAAACAAAATATCCAAACCTCAAATTGGAAATGAAATACTATCTCATTTTACATTACATTTTGTTGTGGAAAAAAATCAAAATGGGGCTCAATATGTAATTACTTAAATGGATTATAGTATTTATAGCTCTCTAAGTACTTGCGAAAGCCTTTCGTTCAATGTAAACCTCAACTGAATATTTTTTTAATGAAACGTAAGCCATGACAAACACTGCAAGTTTGCCTGTGTGAGCTTGCACAAACTTTCCATCCCTGGAAAAGCTGAAAGGAATGCTGGTAAGCTCCTTTTCCTAGTTATTTTCAGCATTGTCCAGGGATATTTTATTGTCAGCTTTTGCTGATGAGCTTTTAATGAGTTCACAAGCTCTGTACAAATGCAAGTCCAATGAGTCTGATGAAATGGCCATTTATTATGGTCGGCTCTACCTGAATGGAGTACCCTTGATGTCTGTATAATAGTAGTCATTTGTCATCACCAATACCCGTTTCTAGATTCGGAACAAGAAAGTCAGAAGGGGAGGGGGGAAACAGTTAGTTTGTTATAAGAAATGTATAAAAGATCAAGTGGTTAGTCAGTGATAAAAATTACAAGCAATGTACACATTCAGTGAGTGAAAATATACCATGGTGAATCATATTTATGGTAATCAATCTTAAAAGTTGCAAAAAAAAAAAAACACAAAAAATTAACTGCTTGCTTTATACTTAGTTGGAAGAATATTTATACCCCTTTGTCTACTGTCTTCTTCACTTCCATGGAAAATTTCCCTGTTTTCCGATTCACCATCGCATTTCGGAGCTGAAATGAAGGAAATGTGTGTCAAATCCTTTATTTGTATTTTCTGTAATTCTTTGAGCTCTTTGGTACATACATTCATGTGGCCTAAGCGGTACTGTCTCTTCATTCTTCAGTAGTTCTGCTACATACTGAACAAACCCCTGACAGATTTTATGATAGTCTGTATAGGCCAAGACTCCTGCCACACAACTTTAGGCAAGTTGCTGAGGTATGTAAAGCAGGAGCTCTCAGCAATCCTTCATAGTAAAATAGCTCTTCATGTAGTAATCTGGGTTCCCAGCTGGATTTCGTGCCTGAAGTTAGGCCAGGGCTCATTTTTAAATACGTCACAATCATACATATAACAACAAAGCAAAAAGAGAAAACCGCATTTACCTCACTATTCATTCTGCTTCAGCTTGATCCTCTACGTCGGGCTGTGGCCCAAACTACCACAAGAAACTGCATCCTAACTGCATTAAAAATTAGAACTAGCAAAAGCATGACAGGCCATTTGATCAGTAACCTGTTACAACGGGAACACACAGCTGCAGTGCTCTGTGATTCACTCTGGTGGTCCATTGCTGTCTAGATACCCCTTGCAAGGCAATGAATTTTATCTATATAACGGGAGCCCTAGGGCAGTCAGATCTAAGAATTGGCCTGGACCTCTCCTTCTCAAAGACGTACAAAAGAATTTTTAAACCAGCTCCAAATCATATTTCATTAGTATACACACCAAAATAAATAAATAAATAAATAAATAAAATTAACTTTTAAAGAGGGAAAACTGAAAGCAGCTAGGGAAAACAGAAAATAAATAAAAGGGGTTTATACACAATGATTTACCTCCCACTCTGCAGGTTAAATCTGTTTCTTTTTGGATTGCCAGAAATGGTCCAGTTCCCTGTGATTCCAAGGTTTCTTCCTGCACTCTCTGAGGCCTGAAAGGCTTCTCCCTGTGCCTTTCAGTAACTTTATCCCAGCTTCTGCATGAGTTGAAGGCTCCCAGATCTGTGCTGCTAATCCCTTTACATCACCTCTACAATGTCTTTCCTTAGCACACCTATTTGCTCCCTAAGAAAGCAGAACCTTCCTCTGAAAGGATGCCAGCTGGCACAGGCTCTCTTTTAGGGGAACATGCCATGCTTGTCCATCAGGATCGTAGGCCAAAATCGTGTGAGGTGTATCTAGCAAGGAGCATGGGCTACCCTGCCACAGCTGGTCCAAACATGGGGGCTCTGGGCTGAAACTGAAATATGACAAGGCCCGGTTTCTGAGAAATCCTCAGTGTTAGTATTTTGAATTTGTCTATCTATCAGTTCAGGAGTTTAGGGAAGAAATTAGAAAGCTGCTGCTTAGCAGTTATACCATCAATATTTGGAAGTATTTTATTTGTATTCTCTTAGATTTAGGAGTGGAAGAAGCAACTTCTTTTGCTTATATTTTTAATTAATGGCCCAGGTGCACAACGTTTAAGGTGGATGTTTCAGGATAACTTCAATTACAAAGTGAAATTGTCATACTTGTGAGACTTCTTGTGGTAAGAAGCATCTATAAATCTTTCACAGCAATAATTTTCATTATAATAGGAACCCTCCATTACTGCTAATTAATTCACACTCCCCCCTCTGGGATATTGAAAATGCAGAAAAATATTAACAAAATGAGCATTTTCATCTCTCTTCTATTGCTTATCTATCTGAACACGATTTTGGACATAGAGTTCTTGCAGAATAAATATCTCCTGTTCTCCTGTACATCACGCCAGATTGGGCAATTCAGTCAGATTTTAACCAAAATTTGTGAAGACAGTCAGATCAATGCACTCTGTAGGCTTTTTGAGTTAGTACGAAGCAAAAAGAGCATGCCCAAACTTGCCAGTGAAATATCTGGTTTTATTTTCATGACAAAGTTGAACATGGCTGACCTATCAAAAACTGCAAACTTTGCAGCTCTTTAAATTTAATTCTGGGGCATCTACATTTGAATTAACAGTCTTACTCTTCTGTCAGTGAGTGTAAAAGGATAATTTTTAGCTGGAGGCATGTATAAAATAAAGCATATATTTTACTGTAGATTTTTTTTAACAATACATAATTGGCAATTCTGGAAATATTTTCCCATTTTAAGTTTTGTGGTTTTGGACTTGCAGAGCTGGTCTTAATTAACCATCTACTTTCTAACATTTACAGAACAGTTCCATTTATCTTTAACATGGTTTTCATTTTTCTCCTATTGGTGCCTGCAGTTGTCTGAGACCCATTCCTCCCACAAGCCTCAGGCAAGTCATAGATTTACTAAAAGGGCCTCCAAACTCTCAGTAGTGTTTAAGATCAAGTCTGCATGTGGATTTAGAGTTTTACTTTTCTTTTCTTTTCTTTTTTTTTTTTTTTTTTTCTTGCTTGCTGTCATTACATTTCTTGGCTTTGTAATCTGGTTTCTCAGCTCTTCATCTCTTCTGCAGTTTCATCTTCCTTCTCAAATGCATAAAATAAGTACTGCCTCAACTGGCTTCAAGCCTCAAAATATTCATTCATGGTCTCTTTTTTATAAAGAAAAGAAAAGAAAAGAAAAGAAAAGAAAAGAAAAGAAAAGAAAAGAAAAGAAAAGAAAAGAAAAGAAAAGAAAAGAAAAGAAAAGAAAAGAAAAGAAAAGAAAAGAAAAGAAAAGAAAAGAAAAGAAAAGAAAAGAAAAGAAAAGAAAAGAAAAGAAAAGAAAAGAAAAGAAAAGAAAAGAAAAGAAAAGAAAAGAAAAGAAAAGAAAAGAAAAGAAAAGAAAAGCTTCATTCAGCTAGAAATTATAGTAGAAGAATTTTAAGAAGTTAATGAGAAAAAGATTTCTATCCAAATTGAAACTTCTTGTCCTTAGTACTGCATATTCCCAAACTTTGATGGAAGATGTTTTTCTCCTGTTAGTTTTATAAGCTTATGCTAAGATTTCTATTTCTAATAAAATGCAGTAAAAGCAACATGGCAGGTACTGTAACCTGGGAAATGAACTGATGAATATATATTTACACCCATTCTATTTCACGGCAAAAAAAAAAAAAAAAAACCTAAGCTTAGTTCTGCCACCTTTTCATTATTGAATCACTGGAGCAAACCTATTTCCTCACCTCTTCAGAGTGATACATATTGTTACTTTCAACTAACTATCTTCTAATCAATTGCTAACAACCCAGTTTCAGTGCTATAATATGAGATCATTCTGTATTCTTGGAAAATTATGTAACCATTAAATTAATGTGGTAAAAAGTGAGAAACTGTCTTCATCAGCTTCCACATAAGTGTTTCATAGGAGAAAAATATACCAGTAGTAGTCTAAGTTACTAAAAGCAGCTCTATGAATACATGAATTCTTTCCCTCTACAGTTAAATAAACAATGCTTTACTACTCAAGCTTGGAAAAAAAACAAGAACTCCAAATCCAAAGCCTTGGGTGAAACAGAGCCACATGTAACTCTCAAGTCAATATGTTACTTCACAACGTATAAAGTCTCCAAAACAATATTTACCATTTTCACACAAAATTAACAGTATCAGGGAAGTGCCTATTCAAAAGATCAACCAAAATAACACAAACCTTTTGGACACCCATTTGGATCCTCACATCAGAAAAGTTGTGTAAAAAGATAGATTTAACTACAGTAACCTACAAAACTTCCTTCAAGTTCCAATCTCCCTCTAGATCTAACGCTAATAAAGACTCCATCTGTAGCTCCAATTATCTTTTCTTTCAAACCTCCTTCTCTTTTATTCTGCTTTAGTATTTCTGACTGTTAAGCCTCTCTGAAGGTCTTAGTAATACGGTATAAATGACTGACTTGTATATTACTTCACAAACATGAAAAACTTGTAATGATACCAGGCTCACTTTTAAAAATACGATTTAACATCACTTTTTTTCTCCTTTTGAGATATTTACATTACAGTGTCCACTTGTGTATTGCATTGCTAAACTATTAGGACAACATTTGGAATGTTAATAAATTTTTCTACAATATTTGACATACTGTTTTTTTCATAAAACACTGGGTTGCTAACCATCAAACGGTAAATGTGTATGCTTTCACAAAACCTGCCTACTGGGGGGATTATTTATCAGAGAATATCTGCTTATTCAGACATTCACTAGTGAATTACAAGCATTTACAGGAATTACATTTGTACTATATATGAGTATTGAAAATTGTGTTTATTACTGCTCCAAAGCTGCAATAGGATATCTAGTTGTTTTCTGCTTTGTATTAAATATTTCTCAAACTTATTTTATGATTTATCGATTTTTGTTTTTTACTATTACATATTGGGCAGTAGAAGTGGATCTTTTCTACTAATGCAATGTTCAGTTTATCTATAATGAAGATTAACATTTTTCTCATTCAAAATATGAAACAAGTGGACAGGCTGTTTGTAAAATATGAAACAATTGGACAGGCTGTTTCTATGTTAAAATTAAAACACACTTTTTAACAACCTTTTTTTTTTTTAGGTGAGGGGGAAAGAGATAAATTTTATGTACGTATCTTTCATCAAAATGTGAAATAAAAATTTTTGCAGCCTCTGGATAGGAAAAACTCAACTTTTCCTAGAAATTTACAAAAAATCAGACATACCTTAGGGGTGTCAAGGGAAATACTTAGAAACAGCTGAATCTGGATTTTTTGCTTTCATGCATATTCAGATAGAACACAATTATAAATAAAACTTCATTTTCAATGTCAAAGAAATAGTTCAATGTTACATTAACTGAACCACTGAATTTCTACTAAAAGATTATTAAAAATGAGTGATTAAAACTGTAAAAATCAAGCAAAGAAAGTATTGGAAGAAATAAAAAGGAATAAAAACAAAGAGAAACACGAAGAAAAACAAATTCATGAAGGTTTAAAAGCTGTACTTAACTACAGCAATAACATTTGAAAGGAGGGAAGAAATTTTAAAAGATCATTTGCAGAGGAACTGACTGAGCAATATGCTATCAAAGATATGAGAAAAGATAAGGTATAAAGTATGAAGTCAAGCTGATTGCCAAGATTATAGAAGGCTGCTACAGAATGTGAAAATATAATGAGGAAGTCCTAAGTAATGTAGCATAGAAAACTACACAAAACTATACAAGAAACACTCCAACACAGAAGTTTAAATAAGGAGGTAAGATGGCCTCCTAGGACAGGATGAGGACAATCTATCACCTGATGAAACGGCCATTGCTAGGAACATAAATGAACTGTTTTACTATTCACAAAGGGGGTGAGGAGAGGGAGGAATGGTAGATAAATTTTTCAAGGGAGAAAGAAGATATAGACTTATGTCAGAACAGGGATCAAGAAATTAGTACATCTGAAGATCAACAAAACTCCAGGGGCAGTTGTACGTGATCCATCCCAGATTTAGGAAGGACATGACAAAGTAAATACGGGAATCTTCAGTGAATATATTCAAAACCTCTCTGGAAAAACGGAGGTATGGGGGACGCAAGAGAAGCTAATACGGTACTGACATTTGAGAAGGGATCTAGGAAACATCTATGAATAATACAGACATGCAGTCGTGACTTTGGCAGTAGTGAACTTATGGGAAAAACTAAATTACAGGACAGAAAGGGGAACACCTGGAAAGTTACGATTTAATTAAGGACAGTCAGCATGGATTCACACAAAACGAAGCATGCTTAACAAATCAGATTTATTGAGGAAGCAACAGAAAGACCAGGCAAAGGTTAAGTCACGGACATAAGGAAAGCTTTTGATACAGTACTACAGAAAAGACTAAGCCTGCAAGGTAAGAATACGAGTGAATGACAGAGTAGCTGGAGCACTGAAGAATGAGTTTACCAGAATGGATTGTGTGCGTAACACCTGATAGACATAGAATGAATGCTTCTGCAGCTACCTATATGTCTGAAAGTAGGAGTTTGGAGTGAACTTTTGATATCTGCGCTATGAACAGAGGTCAAAGAATCCTATTTGCTTATTCATCTAATTTTATACATTAAGGAAAACAGCTCTCATTATTTCCATTAAGGAAAGAGGGGTCTCATGAAGAGAAGTTAAACACCTTCCTTTATTTCTGAGTTTCAGCAGTTGTCTGGACCAGTTCAAGAGAGATATTCTATTCCTTTCTCAAGCACTCTTAGCTATACAGCAAAAATACACAATGGGATGCATGGAGCACACAAGTTGGGTGATGGGTTTTACCCAGCATACAAAGAGTCTGTGTTAGTGGTGTATGTGCATGCACATGTAAGGGAGAATCAATACAAAAAAAAAGGTTATAAAATTCTGAACAAGGTAAAATGGGCTATTGTTTTTCCCTTCCTGAGAGCAGTCAAGGGGAGACTCTGATGACTGCCTGAACAGTTTCCATGTACAGTTGTGGGATGCAACAGTGTCTTTTGAGATGGTTTTAAAACACATCGCTTACCACATCATCTCTGTCTTCCCACTCGACCTCAGAAAGATCCACACTACTGTAGTTGGGCTTTCTTCGTTTCTTCCCTTCTTCATACTGGCATAAAAAAAGGGTGAAATATTTAGCACATTGTTTTATTTGTACAAACATTTTGTATCAGAAGACTTTTTAAATTTGCTGGATATATGCTGATTGTATGTTGTATACTGTAATACCACACATAACAGTAGGTAGCTTAATTCCTACAAAAGGAACCATATTGCTGCATAAATATTTTGTCTGTGAACTAAAATAATACTTCATACATGATTATTTGCATGATCTCTTGCCATGATACAAAGCTGTTCTTGAAGGACACACTGAGTAGTCAAACTCAGCAGTTGTACCTTTTTCTTTTCATATGGAACCTACATGAGACCTTCCTCTTGTAGTTTACGTTAAATGTCTCAAACTAGCTCTTTCAGCTGTACAGGAAGTTATATTTACAACGATCTTATCAAGAAAATGTTTACACATTTCTTTTTAAACAAGATAAGATGCAAGTCTTGGGAAGTGTGGTGTTAACATTTGCTGATACTACATTTTATCTACAACTTCATGGGAAAAAAGTAATATACTAATAATTATAATTTATAGGTTTTTATCACTAGTCACTGTTACCCTGTAAATCTCACATTTTAAATAAACATCCTAGTGACAAATTGATTTGACACTAGGGAGTTTATAATATAGGAAATTCTGCCCTCTGCTGAACATTCAAAATCAGAGAGTCTACTAGTGTAAGAACAAAAACCTTGATCTGTGGAAGAAGAAAAAGTATTTAGGAAGGTCTATGAATAAACAACAACCTAAATGGTTAAGAAAAATTCTGAGAATCTATTTGAAATGCTTAAATATGGGAGAGGATCTGTGCAATGTGAAATAATGGTCTTTTATCTTTTATTACACATATAAAGGCGTGGGGGGACTACCACAAGTCTTTACATCAAGTATGACAGGTAATGCTGGGAATTGTGAGGATTCCCCCAAATCACTTCTGTGACTCCCCAACAATAGAATGATAGAAGGATAGAAAGGCAGTGAGGCAGTATGGATTATATGTGAGGCAGTGAGACTGCTGGATTGTAATCACAAAGATTTTGAGATATTGGTAGAACAGTAATATTTCTGCTAGCACAGATTGGATTTTCACTCAAAAAAACTTGGATACTCCAATTATTTCTACAGATTACTCTTTTGGGAATCTATGTGGGATAAAATCCTGAATTTTGAATAACAAAAAATCCTAGCAACTCTGTTGCTGTAGCTTTTAGACTGAGTTCTAACAATTCGTGTGGATGTAATCGAGGAGTAATTTCATGCACTTTTCCTGGCGCTCTGCTAGAGGTTAGCATTCTTATAACTAGGGTATCTACTTCTGGGCTGATGCTATTTAACAGATGGGTAAAGAGATGTAAAGAATTTCTCGTTTCAGCACATGCTCATACACCAGATTGTGAATTCAAGAAGTTCAGTGCTCTGATTAATTCTTGCTACATGACTTAGCTCTGATAGCTGAAGAGATAACTAAACCCAAGTACAGAAGTATAAAACTTTGAATCTACCATAGTTAAATCTCACAAGAATAAAAAATGAGAGGACAACATCTGGTTCATTAGCAGGGCTTAGTTTTTGTAGCTATGTTTTGCAAACCTCTCATTATGGTTGCAGCTATACCTATATTATCTTTAATCTTTACAAGGAGTAACTATGCCTACTCTATGTGGCTGCACCAATTAACCAAGTAAAGCTTTGGTCTGATTTATTCATACTAGTATAGAAATGGTGGCAGTCGAGCTCTGAAATATTGAGAGCTGAAAAGTGTTACATAGAAGTTAACTGGGATCATTTGAGTAGAACAAACGTGAACCAACTCCTGTCCTGGTTCCAACGTTTAATTACATCCTTACAGATGCTGAAGGGCTTCTGAGCTGCACTGCATTCTCAGACACATATGCAAATCCTTACTTAGGACAATAGGAGTTGATGTTGTGTGTCTGATAGCAGAAATGGGCTTCAAATATACAGCAAATCATTTGCATCATATTGATTATGTTTTTTTTATTTATTTTAGTCATATAGATTCTATACCTTACATGCAAAGAGCAGAAACAAAATTCAAAAGAAACCAAATGAAGAGCTGGATAAAACATTCAAAGTTCTGCAGCAAAGACAGAATTGGAAGTACCTCCATGTCAGATAAGTAGAAAGAAAGCCAAAATCACAATGCTTAAGCAAGGGGTAGACTCCATAAGCACTCAAATGAACTGAAAGTGCAGATTTTAAACCACATTTAGGACAGGAAGTAATAAAGTACTGAGAAGCCTAACCTCTCATTCGGTTATTACACTTTAGGGGACTAGTGTCTAGTTGCCTACACAGGAATTCAATATGTGAAGAGTGGGGTTATGATATAGTTCAGGAAAGGATGTAGAGAAAATGTAAAAATCAACTTCCATCAAGGACAGGATTTTTGGCAATTATTTGTATATCTGGGTAACTTTAATTACATATCTGTTCTATGTGAAGATTATTACCTTATTCCCTGCAGTAAATTTACATATTATTATGTAACTAGGGCCTAAAACATAAATGCAAGTAAATCAAATATCAAATACTTCATCCTACTGTTCAATAGACTGTTCTTCTCTAGTTTTGTTCTAGTTTTATCGCTATTCTAATTTCTCAGTAAAAGTTATTCACGGACACGGAAGCAATTCACCCACTTTTAAAAATAGCATTCATCTATGCCATTTTCTGTGGAAGCATACTCAATCTAGCTTCACTTTTATCTCTGACTGAGACTCCTGGGTGAAGTATAAAATACCGATTGAAGGCTGAGGCCAATCCTATTGGCAAGATTACTATAAAGCACTGAAACAAATTAGTAAGGGACCTATTGGGAAAGATAGAAACTAGGAGCTCTACCAAATTGCACTGATTTAAGTGCATGAGGAAAAGAGCTAGATTTAAACTGTGTGCTGTTAATCTACTTTGGGCAGTATAAAATGTGTGGTGATATTATATACTAGTTAAACCCTGAAAAAAAAGATAGCAACTGAAAATTTTTAAATATCTGGACTGCGAATAAAGAATCTTTTAATCTGCTCAGAATTAAATGTTAGCTCCAATATTCTTTTGTTTGTGGAAAGAACAGGGGAAATGATTTTATTTGGTAATCAGAATGAGCTTTATCTTAGTATCTTTTATTTGAGGCTTGGCCAAACTGTTATAGCACTGGATGATTCAAACAATGTGTGACGTGTACTGTTTAAAAACTGAATCATATTTTTTCACCACCCCCTATACAACCATTTACATGTGCCATTATTAAACTCTTTGCTTTGATATTTTATTTTTTTTCCTTTTTTAACACGAGCAGTCTCGAAACATCTGCACTGAATATGATCTGCCACGTGTTTATAAGTCAAAGTATTGCAATCTGATCATGGAAGGAGCAAGCTACATCTTAACAGCTGCAAGCCTTGGGTCTAAGGTGATTGCAATTTCTCAGATGTGCTCCATCTGGGTAATGGGGAGGTAGGAGAGAGTAAGTTGCTCTGATAGTGTCAGAGCAACTTCAAATTGCATTGGGAGTGTCAATAGACTTCAATGAACTTGCCTAGCCACATTTGTGGAATGATCTGTGAGAAAATATGATAGCAAGAAAGTATTTAATAGACAACCACCAAAAGCCAAAGAGGTGAAATAATCTCAAGGGAAAGCTCTTCCATCCCAAACTGCTATCCTACAAACAAAAGTAGGAAATCGGGAACTACAAAAAACAAACAAACAAAAATTCATATTTTAAAATGTAGCATCAGTTGATTAAGTCTCATCTTTATGGATTAGTACTTCAAAATTAGGATAATGTATTCATTTAAATAGAATTTAAGAATGATCCCAACTTTTTTGGTTAGCGAAGACAAATACATGCAAATATAGTTTGCTGAGCTTGAATTCTATATAATATATAATTCTATACAATATAACACAATATGACTGTATGTATAACTAACTTACATTAAGCCAACCTGTGGATTTAGGAATGCTTGTCTATAAAGTTTGACAGGAAAGGTTGAATGAACAAATATCAGAGAAAAAGCATCATTAACTAAAATTACACGCTTTTCCATACAGTTTCAAGTAAATAGACACAGACTGAATAGCGTCATTATCACAACTCACTGGGTGAGCCAGTTATTCAGCCATCTCCCTTCTCTAAGATTCTGGACACTAATATTACCACTTTTTATTCGTTCAGTGTGGTTCTGATTGACATAATGCAAAGGCTACAGCTGTCTGAATGGAAACCGCATTGAACCTGACTTCACATGGTCAACACAACACCTGACACAGAGACCTTTCCAAGCTATGCATTCAAGCATAAATTGTTACTAAATCATATTATTTCTATTAAAGTGATTGTGGAGGGGGAAAGTTCAGTTTACACCAACTTTAGGAGAAGTATCTTCTGTTTCCATCACCAGTCCTTCAAATGCATCTTCTCTACTCTTTGTATAGCATAATGCAGGAATATAGTTATATAGGAATAGGAATATAAGAACTATACTATAGGAATATAGTATATAGGAATATATATCCTTTCTTGGCTTGAAGTGGGGAGTATATCCCTGAGTGAGGCATGTCTGGGGAGCAAGTGATGCAATTTTCAAAAAAAAAAAAAAAAAAAAAAAGCCATGATATTCTGCTATATAAACTTGCACAGAAAGGAAGGGAAGGGGGTACTTCCTTCCTACTTTTCATGTAGGATTCCAAATGACAAATTCCCGCAAATATGGATTAAGTCCTTCAGCACTGGTCCATTAATAAAACAATGCTTCTATCCTAAGATGCTTTGAGTTTAAATACTGTTGGACAAAGGCAAGATACAGGGAAAGGACTTGAGAAGACAGGGGAAGAGACTGCTCCAATAGACTGATTCATATTCTGAGATTAAAAAAAAAGTGAAAAATTTCCTTCAGTGCTTCACCTGTTTATATAACATCACCCACAGCAACCGAGCTTTCATTCACCATGCACTATGTAGCTTCAAAACATTTGGCCTGGGGATACATGTGAAGCTGCATTCTACCTCAATGTAAATCACTACTGCTTGGATTTTAAGCTCTTTATTTCGTTTGGATTGTTTTCCTGCTCACATGATCTTGATTTGTCTCTTGTGATAACTTTACTTCATGATTTTCATCTACTTTGTAGCCTCAAATGATCTTTTATTGATCTGCACTTAATCTTAAATTTATAGAACATTCATAGGTGTAAAGACAAAAACAAAGTTGCTTGCTGTACAAAACTCCTTATTTTCATACACACACACAAAAAAAAAAGTAACATTTTGATTTTCTTAGGAAAAGAAGAACTCGTTCCAAAGAGAATTTCATGATAAGCCTATTATTTAAGATGTTAATCCAGAAGTTCCTAGGTTATGGTTGGCAGTGAAAACCAGTTATTTTGGACTGATTTTTCATGCCAGATGGCAGTGAAAAACTGCCACACTATAAAATTTCCAGCAATACTGCAGAGAAAAGCTGACACCAGGAGCTATGTCATTTGCTACAGAGAAGAGAACACGCAATTCTAAGTTTCCAGGCAGAGAAAAAGCAGGAATTATCAGATGTACCACGTACACAGAAGAACCCTCTAGCAAAGTTAAAAAAAAAAAAAAAAAAAAAAAAAAAAGAAATTCTCATGCCACGTGTATTTAAATTGCTCTGCTTACAATTATAAGATATGTGTTTATGTTACAAATAGTGCAGTAATGTTAAAAACAATGAAACGACATATGGAAATATATAGTGGGAGGTAAAAGGCAAAGGAACAGAAAATAGCTTTAAGTCACACATCTACAGCCTGGACAAGGAGTACATTGGTTGAGTGCACATTTTCAGGTGGATTGCAGTTGACTAGCAATGTAACATGTATGTGATTTACTCCACTGAAAAAAATAACCGCTCTATTTAGGATTTTATTTGCATTCTCAGGACCTTATCATTTGGGATTATGTAAAATTGGCAGCTGCTTATAATTATTTGGGGTTTGAGTAGAAATAATTAAAAACATCTGCCTTTATCTTAATACTACCAGGCTTAAACCCATGAGCTTGGTTATACCTAACTTCAAAGCTGAAAGCAAAGAATAAAAGAAAGCTTCACATATTGCTAACAAATTTTCAGTGATTCATTTAGATGTACAACCAGTTATTCAACAGCCTTCAAACCTTTAATTATCTTTTAAATATATGTAATTTTGCACTACTAATTAGATAGCAATTTAATGCTCTCACAGGGATTCAGATGGGCTGTCTTTTTTTAAATGTAAACTCCAATAGGAATAATCATTGGCATTCAAGTGATTGAATTCTTCAGTAATTTAAATGAACGTGAGGCATTTACACTGTTCAAATCATTTAAATATTCTGCTGTCAGCTACAGCTGTAGAATTTTACGGAGTCGCTGAATAAAGCAAGGGTAAGTGTAGGTTATCTTACGTTCCAGGCGGGACTCCCCAGAGAGAAATGAGATTTGCTGCTTATGAAAGGCTAACACTGCTTAAGTGGGGCATTAATGTTTCCCCCGAGACTTGGATTTCTCTGTTTTTCTATATTAGGAGAAAGAAATTTTCCCACAATTTAAAGCTACAAAAGACTTAATACTGGTCTAGCAATCTTTAAATACACCACTACGTCCTTCAGCTAAATGCAATATATCGTGACAGGCAACAAGTTTAAAATGCTAAATTACTCAGGCAACTAAACCACCAATGTATTTCATTGACGGTATTACAATATATTCACGGGCATTGATTTCTATGTATAACATAACCAATTAAGACTGATCAAATTAAATAAAGATGTGCATCATTTTAAAGAAAGCAGTTTCTCAATTGAATTGGTTTACAGCAATAAAAAGAGCTATTCGAAAAATCACCACTACTAGCCTTCCAGAGCTTATACCGAGAGTATGAACAGATACCTCA
Organism: Anseranas semipalmata; assembly: GCA_013399115.1. Lineage (NCBI taxonomy): Eukaryota > Metazoa > Chordata > Aves > Anseriformes > Anseranatidae > Anseranas > Anseranas semipalmata. Next base: position 137,908 of record VXAA01005817.1, read on the forward strand.
GTTTCCTCAGGGAAAGAGAAGATTTTGATTTAAACTCAGAAATATAAAATCCTTAGTCATCATGGGTATTATTAGATTAATAGATGACTATTATAATCTATAATTCATAACACATTCCTAATCTTTTATCAAAAAATGGTAGAATCTGAGTAAAAGTCATGATTTGATTCTGTAACAGATGCATTTGTTTCAAATACGTATTTTCTGTAATTCAGGGACCTAAGCTTCTTGGTCAGAAACTTAGGGTATTCTAACCTAAGTGAACCTAATAATCACTGAAAACAAAATCCCTTTTTATTCCCTGAACAAGAATACAAATTCTACTGCCACCTATGAATCAATAAAGCCACAGACTTCACAAAATCTACCAGTGATCTTGCTGTTATTCACTGAAAATCACACAAATATTATGACGGAGAGGCAACAGTACAAACCCCTAAAACTAGGTAAGATTCACAAAGGTGTCAATCTGCGACTATCACAGGCACTGCTCACTCAGTGGCACTCTTTAATTTCTCTGTAGTCCTATACTGCTTTCTTCAGAACGCAGCTTTCCCCTGGTGCCTACGTTTAACAGACTACACAGCGACTGCTACAGCAAGGACCAATCAGCCACAACTAATACGATGGTTGTTTTTATGTATACGTAAAAAGTATACATCATCTGTTTATTGCCCTTCCTTTGCTTTCAGTGTGCTCATTTCATTGAGGATCCATAACATTGTCATGATATATTTTGTATCTTAACAGTTAATGGAGCACCACCTAGCACACTGCAAGTGCTAACAGAATATTGAAAAATAACCAATTAAATCTGATATAACCTTTAGTGAGAAAAACTTTGTCCTCACACACATTTTAAGCATGTGTAGACCATGAGTCGCTGCCTTGAAGTCTCAAAATTCACTTTGGAACTCCCAAACATTTCAATTTTTTCCATAAGAATAATTATGGTTTTAAATTAAATATGAAATTCAAAACGGCAGCATACAATTTAAAATATTCTCTCATGGAAAATAAAAACCACTGCTCTCTGTAAAAAATACAGACTTCTAATCACAATGCAGCATACAGGAGCATTCTAACAGCACTGACAACATTTTTTGAAATATCGTTACCATCAGCTATAGTTTCTTGAATTACCACCGGTGTGTTTTTGACAGGGAACGCACCCTGAAAAGGGTATAATATGTAAAAACAACGTTTTTTTTTCTGAAACACACCGGCAAGAGGACGAAGGCTGCTTCCAGCCCTTTGCCACGAGCGGCCGGCTGCGACGCGGCTGCCCCGNGCCGGGGGAAGCGCACCCGCGGAACGGCGGCGCGAAGGGAGGGCAGCGCCGCGGGGCAGCCGGGCCGCGCTGGGAGGTGTGTGTGTGGGGAGGGTGAGGTGGCGCGCGCTGAGGTGGACTGGGAAGAGAAGGGCGGCAAAAGGAGTAAGAAACCCTGGTGAAACCTTCAGGTGAAACATGGGGGGAGTTTACACGCATATCAGATAATTGAAAAGACCTCACAAGCTATTTTTTTTCTTTCTTTATTTTTTTTTTCTTTTAGTCTCTCAAAGTAATTTCCAAGGGATTCCTTATTCCCTGGTTATCATGATTTATTAAGTTGTTTGTCAAGACTCATCCATCCTCCTAGTAATGCCTTGGAGAGAAGAATGCAACTGAATTTCTTTCAGGTCCCCTGTGGCAACAGCCACTCGTGCAAACTGCCATCCAGCACCAACTTGGAAGTCTTCAGCAGCTGTCAAACCTCAACAAGTACCTTACCCTTAGAAAGCACTTTCCTCCTCGTCCTCCAACATGTGATTACTCCCATCAACCGCCCATGCAACCACTCATCCTAACTGAAAGCCAACTTTATTATTAAAAAAAAATAAAAAAGAAACATGAGAGAAAATCGCCAAGAAAAACATGTTAAAACAAACCCAATAGGATAATCAGCATAAGAAATGTAGCTAGCTTAATGATCAAATATACTGGTCAGCATAAGATAAAAATCTGGTGCAACAGGAAACGGTCTTCCCCAGTGAGCGTTTGCTATCCTGCCTGTCTGCTCAGTGTCCCACATGGCAATTTCTTAAAAAGCAGTATGTCAACTTCAGAGCTAGCAGATATGGCCACTGGGGTTAGCAGCTCAGAGTCCAGTAATGTTCTAGCTTTACATTGCCGTAGGAAAATCCGATAGTGATATAAGCCAGGTTGGATCAAGTCAGTAATCAATGTACTTGAATATAAACTGCAAGCCATCCAAATGATCTTAGGTAATATCTTTTGTGAGCTATCCAGTTCCAGTCCTACATGACCATTTTCACATATTTATTGTCACAAATTTCATGGAATATTTTGCCACTAGTTACAATGTATCAGGATTCAGCCTGTAATATTAATCTAAGGGCCCAGGCCAGCAATCACTTCACTCTCAAAAACTCCACTGAAGTCAACAAAAGACTCCCATCACGCACTACTGACAGAACCCAGAGGTAAAAATGACTCTTCCAAAAAATAAAATGAACAGACCATGAATATATCACAATGAGTTCCCTACAGCTGACAGCTTGTGGGCTACTGCCCAATGTTCTGATTTTAAAAAGAGAGACTCGTGTATAAGGTAATGAAATAAGGACCTTCGAGATGTATACTGGGGATAGGGATAGTAACAGAAAACCACCTTTTGCCTCATAAAAACATGCCACCACAACAGAAATAAGGAAATCAGATAGCACCCTTTGTCAGTCTAATTTAAACTATCCACTGTTCCTGGATTTTATTACCTTCTGTTTATTAAAATATCTGTTCTATAAAGAATAGATACTATTATTCTTGGAACAATCCTTGAAGTAATTTGCTAGAAGAAAAAGAAACAGTACAGCAAATGCATGTTGTCCAATTCTTGTAATGTAAATAGGGAACTTTCAAATATATATTCCTATGGCTTGCAAATATAGGCAGTTAGATGTACCTGCGACACATGAGGATTTCAAAAAAAAAAAAAAAAAAGCATTTTTGAAAATCAAGATTTTAGTATTATGAAAATTGGGAATGCTATAAAAAAACATTCCTTTATATGTAATTTAGAATGGGATGTCCAAAAAAAAAAAAAAAAAAACAAACCAAACCAAACCATGTATTTTAATACATACAGAGATAAGAAAAAAAAATTGCGAGGATCATGAACTAAAAACAATCCCATCAGGTTTTCCTTTGCAACAGCTGCAAAATTTTGAAGACAACTTCTCCCTACACTGGCAATTCACACACAGAAAAAGGTTAATATAAAAAGCTTACATAATAGCAAAACAACATTTATTTCATTATTTTAACTGCTGAGGATAATTAACATGATTAGTCTAACAAATTTTCAAATAGCAAAGGATGCTAGCAGTACATACAGAACGCCACGGCAGTCAAATCTCAGGCCTGGTCAGTGTGCTCATAACTTTGGCTCATCTAAGCGATTCTTAGGTTATACAGCTGGATGTGAGCCAAAAGCAAAATTACACTGATAGTCACTTGACATGGATGAGGTAACAAAGCAGTGAAGATGCAGCAGAAGAGACCTGAAGGTGCACTAACAATCTGTGTATATAATCTATGTGCTCCAAGGAGGTTAGAACAGCCCCTGTTGCTACCTCTTCTTTGCTACAGTTACGAAATAAAGTCCAGTGGCCAACCTCAGTCAGAACAGCAAAGAACATGGAAGAAAAGATAGATAAGAGGTCGGAAAGATACAAAGATTATGTCAACAATATGTAGAAAATTGTAGAAAAACATTATAGCAAGAAATGAAAATATTGTTTGTTTATTGTGGTGAGATGATTCAATGAGATAACAGTCACAAATTATTACACAAAGTAAGAAATGGAAAAGAAAAGATATATTAGGAGCTTCTGCTTTCCATACTCATAAAAACTACTTCTAATGAAAATTAAAATGTGAATTAAAAATAAGAACTCTGCATAAACTGGTTACAATATGGAAAAATCATTACTACAGGAAGTCAGGCTGACTGACAAAAATGAGTATGCTAGTATGGACAACAGAGGTATCCTCTCTAACAGTCCTTAACGTTAAAAAATCAGAACCAAATGTTTATGAGCAGAAGCCTATCTGAAACTCAAGAGTTACGCTGACTGCTGTAAGGCTTTTCCAAATCCTCTTACTCAGTTCCTGCATCTTCCTCAGGAATAATCTCATGCTGGACACTGCTGGTAATGGGATTCTGGAGATTCTTGTAGTACGTACTTCAAAAGTATGTAGTATCTTGTAGAGACAAAACACATTTGGACTAAGAGCTGAAATGCTTCGGGATGGATTCAGAGCTTGCTATCTTCCTTAAGAGTAAACTGCTTCTGCTGAGGCTGGAAGACTTTTTATTCCCTAGTAGTTATATATTTGGGTAGCAGAGGTCCTGCTTCCCATAAAACAAGAAGATACAAATTCATCATTATGAGAAATCATCGGTAGGGAGTGTAGAGGCAAAAGGTCTATTTCAGCAAAAAATGGTCACTGAAGCACGCTAATTTAACTGACTGGGATCTGAGCAGTCTATACCTGGATATAAAGCTTTAGTGACTTGCCATTGAAATGGTAAAAAAGACAATTGGTTAATTTGCAAGAGTCATTTCTGAGAACTGTATTGCTTATTGGTCAGTAATTTGCCAAATTTCCGCCACATATTGCCTTCCTTTCCACATCTGTGAAAAAATTCTACCAGAATCATGAGTGATATTCTTAGAAGAAAAATGATAATGAAACCATTTATGCTAAAACGCCTTCAAAAATACCATAATATCTGTTTTGCTATTAAATTGGTTGTTCATTTTTACAGTGAAGTTACTGAGAAAAAGTTTTTCCATTCATCCATGAAAGTCCCCCAGTTGAACTTTTCATAAGCTCTACTCCAGTTAAAAAGTAAATAGGGAAACAATAAGGGCAAATACAAATGTTAATTGTGTAATTCCTAGCCCAAATCTTAGAAATACAAAATGCTTTGATGAATGAAACCATCAGATATGCTAACAAATTTATAAAACACGCTTTTCAATAATTTTATCTTATATGAAATTATCCATCCAATTAATATTTTTTCTACTAAAATATTGTTGAAATCAGACATTACTTGAAGTGCCAGCATACGAAATACATATGGCATCCATGTGTATACAGCAGTGGAATCATTAATACCAATGCTTTACTAAGAGTTGATAGTGATGGAACACTTGCACGTGCTGTTCCTAAACAATGATGCAATCAAGAATTTACCAGTCCTCTAGGGTGTTAGGCTGATAAACATTTGCGTAACAGGCACTTCTATTTTTCTTACTGTGATTAATGCAAAGATGATGATAAGGGAAACTAAAGGCAAAATTTGCTGCTATTTCTCTCTTAGTACAAAAATCCCTTGTGACCTTATTTTGCTTAAAAATATGCTTTATTGAAATTTCTGTACATATATTAAATTAGCTTTAACACTTTAACATGACAAATAGGGGTTATTACATAGCAATAGAGCATTCCGGCATTCCGTTTCAAAATAAAATGAACATAATTATAGCAATTTTTGGCTTTGCCATTTTTCAGCAATGGAGGCCTGCCTCCTTTGCAGAACAATTGGTATATTTATTTTCCTTGATTTTTTTCATGTTAACCTTCATTTCAAGAGGTAAATTTGCCAAGCATTATAACATGTTATAAAGCGTTATAAAGTAAATCATCTATTGTATTTTTTATGAATATTACATTTTTCACACTAAAAGGAAAACAAATGCAACATACATATCTAGATAAAATAGAAGAGTAAATAGTGTTCTTACCAAAGGCCTAAGTTCTGGATGAGTCAAAATATAGCCATTGTTTGTAATTGCAAAAGCATATCCATGAATACCTAACTGTAAGAGTAAATGAGAAAGAAATACTAATTAGCATGGTCTGCAGTAAATTCTTAAACAAAAAAAGCAGGAAAACATTTAGTTATCCAGGGCTTAAAGATGGCATTCTTAACACCCACACAGTATTTCATTATAATATATGCAGAGCTTTGATCCTTGACATTTTTGAAAATGAGAACCTGTCATTGTGATGAATTCGGCATATAGCACAATTTTAAAATGTCACACACATTTTGCTATCTAGGGCACTTATTTCTATGTTCTTTGGAGTGAATTAGATGTATACATATATATGAGACACCATAGCACGTCACATACAACATGTGCCAAAGCAAAGGCATGCTGGCGGTTAGTAAATTCACACATTCCCAGGAGTGGCTAGGTTCGGCTTACTTCACTTCACAAGCGATGTTGTAGAAGAATCATTTAAATGAATGATACTGGATGTACGGTTATACTGAGCAAGCAGTGGCCTGCCATATGTGATACTTACATTTACCAGCCTTACAGGCATTTTACCTCTCTGTTAATTCAAGTTCATTTGGAGACACAGAAGAAGGCATACTTCTACTAACTCATGTAATTTACACATTTGTACCAAGTGGAACTATGGGAGATCATTTGAGAGCAATGAAATGCTTTATGAGGCCTAACGGAATATGTAATCAAATTTAGCACTGTACTTATTTAAATAACAATACTACCCTTTTAACAATATGGCTATTACACAGTTGGTTGCACCCACTGACTGCAATAAATGTACCTTCAAATCATTCATGTGGTCAGTCAAACATCCCTTCTTAGCATAAACGTGATGCTAATATAGAATCTTTCTGCAGCTTCAGTATGTAACTGACTTCTGCCATACCAAGAGTACACCTTGCTATGCTTTCCCACTCAGTTCTGAAGCAAAGTAATATAATGTCCCACACATGTGAAACTGCTCATTGTGAATGTGATTCTCTTTCAATAGCTATATTGTATTTAAGGATCTTGATTTGTTGAGGTATCAAAACAAAACAAAACAAAACAAACAAACAAAACCCCATAACCCAGAAGTATCTTGCTTTGCTATTTGCTTCACATTTCTCCCTACTAAGGAATAAACTTTTGAAAACATAATTCTTCCCCGTCGATAGTCTGGCTGTGGAAACTTTCCATATTCAGTTGTTTGGTTTTTTTTAACTTTAGTCCATTATTAAATGCTTTGCTGAAGTGGGTCCTCAGGAATTTGTCCGGCATAAAGCAACATGAGAAAGGTTGACAAGTCAGAGTCATTTCTAAGAGGTAAGTAGGACAGCAAGTCTGTGGGCTTCCATAATTTTCTGGGAATATACAACAGAATATGACATAATGGCAAGGTCACTGAGAAAACATTCCAGGTAGATTTATACCATGTCTTTCTGTGAATGATTGTATATGGTCAACTGTATCTGTTACACAGAAGATTGTTTCGTAAATTAGCAGTTCTTGTAAAGCAATAAACTTCAGGGAAAGTAATAGAAGGCGATATGTTCTTGGCATCTCTTCATAAAGGAAGGAGAAACAAAATAATAACAGTGGACATATTTTACCTATTATAGTATGACAAGTGAACTAGCTGTTGGCTAAGTATCATATCTTGAGTATAATTGTCTGTGTTGATAACTGCAGAACGATGTCCAAGCAATGGAAGTCAGGTAAGGAAACAAATGTGGGTGGTATACTTCATAGAAAAAAATATTTTCCTGCTTGAAGCATACCAGGACTTCAAGGGTAGCATTTTATTGTGTGTTGTGCAATCTGTGAAACTGTACACTCTTTGCACGCAAAATGCTTTGGTTTGAGAGAGTACTGCTTACAGCAGCATTGCAATTGTAAACCTTGAACTCTCTCTCTAAATGACAGGCTGATTCAGAAACGAAAACCTTTTTGTAACTGCTGTAAAATGCCACATGAAAACTAAATCCAGCCCTACCTTATTCAGGACAAACTCCCACTGACATCTGGGGAAGTTTAGTCTGGATAATGACCGCTGAAAATAGCTCATTGTTATTATTCATCTTCTTTGGCATAAAATCCATCTCATCCAAGCTGAGAGAATTCCAGGTCAGCAGAATTCTATTTCTAACCAATCATTTTATATCCCTGTGTGAATTTTATTTCACATGCTGCCTCTACAGGAATGGGTCCCAGGGGTGATTATGCTCTTGAAATTGCACAGTCTTTTTATTGTTCAGAAATGTTTATGGTATGTGAGACTGGAAGTTATAACTCAAATGATTTCACTAACTTAACTGTATTGCATGATATCGGTGCCTCTTGTAATAATCTTCTCTTGCATTACATTCTGCAATATAAAATGTACCTTCAAATAGTCTCATATTCAGAAAGGGGATCATACATTACTTCCTCAGAAAGCTAAGTCTTTAAAAATATAATACCATATGACAAAAACAGAAATTATAATCTCCTTGCCTATTTTCTCCTTTTCTCAATCAATCTGAATAAATCTGCTGCAATACCTGTTATACAGGCTCCACACTCTTATGTTCTTGTATTCAGAATACATCCAAGTCTTGCAGATGCCTTCTGAGTAACATCTCTATGAGTTGGCCTTTTCCATTCAGCCATGAACAGCCAGGCTTTTATCAATTGTACCTTCAGTTACTACGACATTGTTCTTCCTTTCCATTACAAATGAAACTTACTCTACCCATAGTTCCTTGGAAGACTGCTCCAAAGATTATTCTTATAGCTCCAGATTTTGCACATGTAACCCCTTTCTCTGCCACCATCTACTGCTTTTGCATACACAAAAGCCATAATTTAAGTTGTGGTTAACTAACTGCAGTGGTTTGTCTGCTGAGACTGTTCTGTAATTTATCCTGATACGCAATGCCTCTCTTCACCAAGTCCTGATATCAATCTGTAGTCATCTGCTGCCTTTCCCTATTCACTGAAAGCTTTTTTCCAGTTGGGACAGCCTTTCTGTTCTGTGTTTGCATAATGTCTAGCCCAGTGGGATCCAGGTCCCAAGAAATTATTCCGATACACCCTTATCAATATTATCATCAGTATTTTATGTGTAATTTTTTATCAAATTCTCATTTAATTTAAACCATCCTGTTATTGCATATTGATCTACAAAATCATTTAGTAATTGCTAATGTACTAAAATTAGAATTAAAATAGATAGGTTTTTCTTTCCTCCTAACTAGAATTATCTACAAAAACATGTAGGAGTATTCAAAGGCACTCACAAGTCAGCTTATTCCTCCACACTTTTAGAAATCAGTAAATAAGAACATGGCAGCTAATTAAGAGGAAAGTATGACAAACAAATTTATGCTCAGTACAGGTACGTGTCAAAATGCAGCTATTCCAATAGTTATCCTCTCTAGTAAAGGCTGACTATAGTACTGTATTATGTGCTTACTTGTCTTGCAAGAAAAGAATTCCACTAGAATTTAACCAGAAAACATTTGTGACTAAAATAGGACTACAGTAAAACATTTCAGAGATACAGATCAAGTGAAATAACAATATGCTGTTTCAAATTTAAATTAAAAGAAATTAAATTTTTGCATCTGCTTGAAACCAACTTTTACCAACTTACTAATGTTTCACAATAGATGAAGTGCAGCAAGTTTTGCAAGCTTGTATCATAATTGTTTTTTAACAAAATCATAGTAGATTGTCTTGGACTTTGGAAAAGTAAGTAGAGAGAAAATATCTAACAAAGACTGGATAGGAAAGATGGAACCACTAGTCTGGTTGGGCAGGAACTTGTTCAAGTTCCTGAAATGTGCTGCTTGCTTTAATTCATGGAGACTAATTTGGGACAGGAAGTGCTGCACACAGGCAGGATTCCTAAAGGCACAATTTTTGTATGGTTTCTGCACGAAGTTATGCAAATCTTGAGGATGAATTTCTCATTATTTTGTGTGGTATTCTGGTTATATTGTGTGGTTGAATGGCTTCATTGATTTTATTACAGATGACACTTGATGTGTGTTACCTTCTAGAGCACACTGTGATATGCAAAAAACTGAAGATGAAGCCATACATTAATTTTGGTATTAAAAACTACGTTTCATCTCAGGACCAATGACATTTAGCCATCAGACAATACAGAGCTAAAATTCCTGAAGAAAATTGAGTGACATAACGGAGCTATGTCAGTATAAACAAATATAGAATTGCCCTCTAGCTTCCATATTCTAGTAAATTTGCATATGTAAATTAACACATTAAATAAATATTATATCACATATTACACTGAGTATAAATGACATATCATCATTTGTGAATTACCTTGTATTTTGGAATAGTTTTCAAAAGCTCTTTAACTGGGACATCTGTGCCAACTACTCCCAGGAGAATCCCTTTCGATCTCTGAAAAGAACAATAAAACATGTATTCAGAACCACAATAATAATGAACTTTCTCACCAGTAATTTCACATTGCAGCTACTCTGCAGAACTGAACAGATAACAGACAGATTATTTAAAATGTAGGGAAAGCAGAGGCTGGTACAGTTCATCTGATCAGATAGTCATTTAATCAATAATGGTGCTCCTTTCTACTTCATCTGCAATTCAAATAGAAAAGGCATGCAAACTTTCACAAGTTATTGAGTCCCTCAACAGAAAATTTCCTCATGCAAAATAGTTACTAAATGAAAAAATACTGTTAAAAATGTGTTATTCCCTTCATTCCCAATTTATCCTGTCATTTGGTAGACAAAAGAAAAAGACTAACCATTAAGGGAAACGTACATGTAATTTTCTTTAATAATGTGTTAAATTAATAAAGGTAAAAAGAGATATACATAATATAGACACATATGAGTAATTAAATTCTGGATCTATGGAATAGAAGTATAACAGTGCAAACATGAAAAAGTATATAGATTATTTGCTTTAAGAAGATAATATAGAAGCAAGAAAGCACTAAGGCCTAGCATCATCTGAGACTTTCTTTTAGACATAGGTTTTCATTATTTTGTTAGGGTTTCTAGAGTATAGGTGTTTGGGATTATTTGTCAACATGTTTATGTTAACAATGAGATAATAACTGCAGACAAAATAAGAAGAAAAGAATAAAAATTTACAGAGCAGCGTAAAACCTTGTTAGGTCCCTGAAATCAACTTCCCTGCAGTCACCCTATTACCACATGGCAGAAACAGTCTGAGTACTTACAGTTTCATTTTGCTTACTAAATACCGGCATGGCAACAGTCGTCATCAACACCAATCCCTGATCGTCAGCAAGCTATATTTGAAAAAGAAATATTTTTTCTTAGAACTAAGGAACAATTACACATGATTGCATTTTTCAATTACATTTTCTTCATTTTAAATGAGATAAGGCAATTTATTTAAATGATGCTTATGTATTTAGAATTGCAGTCAGTCCAGCCCAGACCCACCCCACCCCATCTCAACTATACCAGCTCTGTCCACCCCACCATCTGTATTGTCAGGAAAGATGCCTCATCTTCATTCTTATTGGATTTTCCCATGAGAGATACGTAGGGGCTGAAATGGGGATTGTGGAAGCAGCATGTGCAGTAGCAAAGCAGCTGGAGCTCCGTTCCACATCTTTCCCAGTGTCAGCTCTGCCAAGATTGCCTCAGGTTGTTTTCTCCCAGCAAGGAGCAAGAGGTCATGAGTTGCATGCACTTTCTTTCTGTTCCAGACTGAGATCTCATCAGCTAACACGGCAGCAGAAAGGATGACAGCCAGTGAGGATCCCAGGAGCATCTTTGCTCCATCCGGTTTCAGTTTGCTGGACTAAGTGGTGGCATGAAGCATTAGCTGATGCTGCACAGCAGGTTTCAATCTATTTCTTCAATTTAGGGAGAAAACAGATCTCCTGACCTTGGTTCCGTTCAAGAGAAATATGCAGAATGCTTATCATTGGCCACAGGAGAGTGACATTGCTCAGACTGTTGTCTCTTCACGCCCTCTGGCCAGATTACATCCTTGCCATAAGGCAAAGGTTAGCTGTGACGCTCAAGGAACGACAATCACTGCTCTGTGTACTTGTGGATCCTCATCATCTATATGTGAAAGATAACTCACACAGGAAGTTGAGATTTACTGTTAAATATTTCTGCCCCTGTAATTTGGTAAGACATTTAAAGTTGAAGAGGCTTATCCTACATTTAAAAGTATGACATATCCAGTTATAATCACAACTGGAGATTCATAAGCATGATTAAGTTCTGCTAAGTTGAGTCTGTGTTTAGCCAAACGTACAAGGCAAGAGAGACAATCTCACTGAGCAATTTCGTAGGTGGGGGTCAAGCCCAATTGCAACTGTGATATTCTCCTACTCCCCCTCCATCAGTATCACATTTTCTGTACTCAGGCAGTATTTATAACACTTTCATTTTTGGGAATCGGTGCCATTTTATTTTTTTTCTAGCAATACTTTTTTGTTTTTAATGAAGCAACAGCCATCAAGTGCCCAAATTTTCAGAACACAAGAAACATATATTATGACCAAGATATTATATGAACCATGTTTCACATTAATAAATTAGACAAGCAAAATTCAGAACATTACATGTCTTGCAGCTCCCAATCTTTTTCAGGAGGGTTTCAGTTTCCCAGACAAGTATGTTTCCTGAAACATGGCACTATCTTATGGTGAGGAGGAATGTTTGCAGACATCAGACAAACACAAATGGGTTTTAGGATCAAGAAGGTTTATATCTGATAAGGAATCAATAGGAAGATGAGGTGGAACCAGCTCATAATCATGTTTTTTGTTTGTTTGTTTTTTGTTTTGTTTTCCTTTTAATAAGAATAGCTATTTCTAGTCCTGATGTGATCCTTGATCTGTTAAACAATAGTAAGTTATTAAAAAACAAACAAACAAAAAACAACCCAACAAAACACTGAGAGTCCAGGGGTTGCACTAAAAGCAGCTGAACTAGCCTAAGAATTTATTCTCTTTGGCCAGAGTAGTACAGTCAAGCATGCTGACATGATTTGTATGGAGAGGAGCCTTCTGTGGTACGATGTTCAATAGTCCTGAACACATATACACCAGGATGTGAAAAAGCATTCTGCTGATTATGGGGTGACATCTTGGAGCGTTTAGAGATTTTATATGATTGCCCAGGGTTGTTCATCTCTGACATTATGTGTTTGTCAAGTACCATTATGGTATTATTTTACAATGAGCCCACTCACTCTCAAGAGATTACTAGAAACAATTTATCAGATAGGATGCCAGCCAAGGGACTTGTCAGTAAAGTTTTAAGGTGTTTGAAATTCTTTAAGTGGGGGAAAAAGAATTGACTGGAGTTACTGGGAAATTCTAAGAGAACAGATCATTAATTCTGAAAAGTAACTATGAAAGCATGCAGAGAATGATTGCCCTGTAATTATCATATGTGCAAGTATCTACAAGGGTTGAGCTAATGCAATCATTTTCATAGAAGTACAATCTTATTTTTTGGTAGGTTTTTGGCTATTTTTATTTTTGCTTTTTTTTTGGTTGGTTGGTTGTTTTTTCATTTGATTTTTTTGTTGTTGTTGTTTTGTTTGTTTTGGTTTGGTTTTGGTAGATGAGCAGGTAGTTGGCCACTTCTTTAAGTGGAGTCAGCAAATAACTGGATGATAGATGACACGTATTCGGGATGTTTCACCGAATTACCAATTTATGCTGCAGTATTTGCTTCACAAAAAAATGCTAGATTGTGAGGAATTATCTCCTGCGGAGCAGGACAAATTTATTCCATGGGCAATGACATTTTGGTAGAAATACTTTGAAATAGTAGAATGGTAGCCACTGGGTATTTCTGCTAAGACGATTAATGCTAGAGTCAGTGAATAAACTGAAAAGGAAGCCATGATCTAGGAATTCTGCATTGTTGCTTCTTAAGTCTGGCAATTTCTTACATCTAACAGAACTCTGTGATAGTTATGCAAGTGTTTGAAAAATTTAGTAATTCTGAGAAAAAGAAAACCAACAGAAACATTCTCTAATCACTGATATAACTTTTTATGTTCCTTACATTTAGAACGAGTATACATCACTGATAGCTCAGGACTAGCTAGGATTATTGTTATTGTTATTATCATTTGCATCACCAGCAAATACTTAATTAGAAGCTAATGTTTAAAAAAAATGTTAAATATCACAAATTCAGAATAACATAATATATAAACATAAAGTTTCTGAATGACTGTACTTATTTTAAAAGTCCATATTATTGTGCAATAAATAATAAGAGTAATAAATTCCTTGGTTACTCATTTATTATTCTTCTCCACAAAAGAACATGTAGACAATCCTTATGATTCCCAAATTTATCTACTGGACATCACAAAGTCATAGGCTCAGAAAAGAATTATGTAGGCATGTAAAAAAGAAAATACTGAAGAAAAAACATTTCTTACAGGTAACCTCTTGAAGCATGACTTTTTTTTCTTCCATAAGCACAATATGCATGCTTCTAAGCAAGTAACAAATAACTCATTTACACATAAGAATACACATAAGAAGCAGGTTTTTTTAGTGTTGTTGACAAATACACAGAATTATACTAACCCGCATATAATGCAATAACATCACCAGATGGGTGGTTACAAGTTACACACAGCGGAGGGTCCTTGGGAATGACTGAAACCTGAAGCAACACGAATTTAATCTCAATCTCTAACAGGCTATACCTTATCCAATTTTGTTCCTCCAGTCTCTTAGGAGAAATATACTAACAGTTATTGCCATTTTTACAAAGGTATGCTTTATTTGGCATAATAATTCCTCCCTCTGAGATTCAAAATGGTTTAAAGCTACATGCTAAGCTTACTTGGTTCATCTTTACTAACATCCCCCACATAATCTGGGGGATGGCAGGGTTCATAGGAAAGAGAGTAAGATTTGACAAAAGCATATCCACACACTATCTTTGCTATGTATTTGGTTTCTGCTGACAAAATGCTGCTGGCAGATCCATTTTTTTTTTCACAAATAAGCATTAATTTGGACCACAACTCTACCCAAATGCTGGAACCTCATCTAAATTAATATGCAGAGCCACTAATAACTCTCATTTCCTCCAGCACACTGTTTTTAATTCTCGTTCTGCTCTCAAAGAAAATCCTGTATTTCTTTTCTCTCCCTCTGTTACTATACGGTTCTTTCCAATGCTCAGTCATGCTTCTTTACACATCAAAGTATTAACAAATCAAGCTTCTTTCTGTTTCTTCACTTCCTAGTAAGTGTCTAAGCTATTCTTTACGTGGGACACCATATTAGTTAACACACACAGGTTCTGACTGACATTAAAGCCCTGTCTCTTACTTATTTAGCAGCATATGAATTACTACATTTTAATTTCCTTCAAGTGGTTATGTAATACCAAGAAAAAGACAAGGAAATAAAAACTGCTTCATCCCCAGCCCTCCAGGAAAAATAAAAATTCTACTGGCAAGCTCCAACATTTGAGGCTACCAACAGATGTGAACTAAGGAAAAGGTATATGCTTTGAAGCGCCTTTCAAAACATTTCATTGCTTAGCATCTTTTGCTATAAAATTAAACAATATAAGAAGCAGCATGCAAATGCACCTAACCGCTTCCCATATTCAGCACAATATTTTGCAGGGCATAAAATGGAAGCAAATCAAATTTGGTGGAACAGTACAAAAATAGTCTGAAATAATAGTTTTGTTGGATATTGCTGCCATTTCCTAGGTGTGACATTTTCAAAAAAGCTTCAGGAAGTTTAGTTTCCAAATGCCACTGACCTCCACCCGGACTTGGGCTTCTGATTTCATTAGGCCTCTGAAAATTCTAGACAGCTATTAAATGTTGTTGTCTTTTTAGGAATACTGACAAAATATAGCCATAAAGTGATCACTGGAAAAGAGTTTAATAGTTTTAGGCCAATGACAGCATCTGTGCACTAACTTAGAATTTTGTTCTACTTAAATGTAACTCCCTAGGCAAGCCTGTTAAGGTTTCTTTTAATTTTCAAAGAATGTATTTGCTGGTTTCAGAAGTGGATGTAAATTCTAGTTTCTTCAAATTCTTGGTTTTGAATTACTAGAAACAGAAGGAAACCAACGCAAAAAAAAATTGAGGATTTGAGATGTGGCATTGTCAGATGCTTCAGTCAGCAATGAACTCATGATTAGCCAAGTGAAATGAGGAAATAAATGTAAGGATTCAAAAATTTTGAACAGAAAAATAAAAATGGGAAAAACATGTAATAAATTACTCATGGCTTTATTTTATTTTATTTTTTTTTAATGGTATTACCGGTATTAGAGTCTCTTAGAGAGTAATTTCTTAAGAAAGGCAAATGGGAGCATGCCTGTATTATTTATTTATATTTACAGAATAAGTATTTATATTTACATATACTTTCCTATATTTATTTAGATATATATTTATAAAAGCACTAACTATCCTAGACATCTGACATCAGCAAGTCTCCACTCTTGAAGAGTGGAGACATCTTCATGTTAAATACAGAATTCTGATTATGTGCAGTACAGCACTAAGTGCTTGTCCTTTGAAATTCCTCTTTCATTGTTAGATATTTATTTCCTGTGGAATAGCTAGAAGTTCCTGCTTTTTCCAAAGGCCAAACTAGTATGTTTACATGAACCTTACACATTTCAAAACAACCCCCTCGGTTTACCTTATCACAGGAATTCCACAGGCATTTTCTTCAAGAAGATGTTTATCCAAGAGAATATTGGAATGTTTTATTTTGCAAGCATGGAATGTAATATGGAGAAATAGGCTGCCCCATAAAAAACAGAAGTCACCATTTAGAAAAGAAAAGAAATAACCTAAAGTTCAATTCAGTTTCTTCTGCCCCACTGCACTTAGGTCATTCTATGGCTGATTCTTTTGATTAAGGACTGCAGCTAACGAGTGCAGTAATCGTCCTTTCCCACAATAAATCAGGAAGATACCTTTATGAGAGGACACACAGGCTGTCTATTCCAGTTCACATATGAAGGCACCTTCCTTCATTTACAAATACAACCACTCCAGATTTAGTTTTCTCAAACCTCTATGATCTCCACTATTCTAATAGTCAGACTAGATCTATTGACCAGTATTGGTCTGGCTGTTTCCTCTGACAGGATAGGACCAGCACATCTGTCTGGGAGTCCCCAGCAACGTATGAGACTTAAGTGTCTTCTGTCATGTGCACCAGTAGTTTCCTCCTGAACAAGTTATCCACAGTAATGTGAAAGCAATCCTTTGATGGGGGAAGACTCATTACAGCCTTCTCATGGCAAAGGCACAGTATATCTGGGAACTCATGAACTTAGGCAGAACTTGTGTCAGCAGTAGGAGTTCTTTTGCAGCAAGGTAGTTTTTCATATTCAAGTTTATCCTCGGGGAAGGAACAGAGAAAAGGACTCCATCCTATGCACTGAGTGAGCATCTCTTTCTAGTACTGCCAATAAACAATTAAGTTTCGGTATTGCAACAGCTGTCATTCCACCAACCATTTCAAAAATCTTCCATGTTTTTACCTTTCTGCTGAGCTATTCATTTCTGACTTAGTTCTACATTTGAGTACAATATTTCATCTTCTGCTGAGAATATCAATTCACAATAACATAATTCCCACTAGGATTTATTAATACACCAAAAGCAACAAAACAAACTTCAATTTAATCTCCATCTGAGTTTAGCTTCCACTCAGGATTCATTTTCTGTCCTTCTTGCACTTAGCAGAAGATGTTCTCATCTATTTTACCTCATAATATTTTACCTCATTATCTGCTCGAGGGTAGGAAGGCTCTGCAGGAGGATCTGGATAGGCTGGACCGATGGGCTGAGGCCAACTGTATGAAGTTTAACAAGGCCAAGTGCCGGGTCCTGCACCCGGGGCACAACAACCCCAGGCAGAGCTACAGGCTGGGGGATGAGTGGCTGGAAAGCTGCCTGGCAGAGAAGGACCTGGGTGTGCTGGTTGACAGTCGGCTGAATATGAGCCAGCAGTGTGCTCAGGTGGCCAAGAAGGCCAACGGCATCCTGGCTTGTATCAGGAACAGTGTGGCCAGCAGGACTAGGGAGGTGATTGTCCCCCTGTACTCGGCTCTGGTGAGGCCACACCTCGAGTACTGTGTTCAGTTTTGGGCCCCTCTCTACAAGAAGGACATGGAGGTGCTCGAGAGAGTCCAGAGAAGGGCAACAAAGCTGGTGAGGGGTCTGGAGAACAAGCCTTACGAGGAGCGGCTGAGGGAGCTGGGGTTGTTCAGCCTGGAGAAGAGGAGGCTCAGGGGTGACCTTATCGCTCTCTACAGGTACCTTAAAGGAGGCTGTAGTGAGGTAGGGATTGGCCTCTTCTCCCACGTGCCTGGTGACAGGACGAGGGGGAATGGGCTCAAGTTGCGTCAGGGGAGGTTTAGGTTGAATGTTAGGAAGAACTTCTTTACCGAAAGGGTAGTTAGGCATTGGAATGGGCTGCCCAGGGAAGTGGTTGAGTCACCATCCCTGGAGGTCTTTAAAAGACGTTTAGATGCTGAGCTTAGAGATATGGTTTAGTGTGGGCCTTGTTAGAGTTAGGTCAGAGGTTGGACTAGGTGATCTTGGAGGTCTCTTCCAACCTGAACAATTCTGTGATTCTGTGATAAGTAAAGCTAGGCCTCCTCTGTCAGGTGATTTGGGAATATTTAAGCAGAACTCTACCATTTATTAAGTGGAGGAATCACAAGAAAGAATTAATACAACTTTAGCTTTGAAGAGCTATGAAATGCCAGTGATTTGACAATGCTTCACTAGATAATGAACCTACAAACCCCTAAAATTGGTACAATAAGAATTCATGGGAATTTAATTCAGTGAAATACTAAACATAGGTGTGGATTCATGAATATGGGTATATATGTTTACGGCAAACTAAATCCAGATTGTAACTCAAAGTAGCAAAATACTGGGAGAACCTGTATAGCTCCAAAACTCAGATGTTTCTTATTCCTTCAAGCCTGGAAATATATCCTCACATAAATACAAGCAGTTATTATTCCAATGTTTTTCTAAAACATGGAATTACAGTGGTACAGTAAAAATACGTGTATTTCAATGCTTGAGTTCAGTTCATTTGAAGTTTGGATGAATTATTCTGTGATTATTATTATTCTGATTATTATTATTATTATTAATTATTATTATTCTGATTATTTTTATTCTGATTATTCATTTTTCAACACACTCATCTATTATTGGAAAAAAAAAAAAAGAAAAAGGAAGTTTTTGTAGTTTCCTCAACTTACACCAGTATGTTTGGTTTCAGAATTGCTAGGCTACTTTGGATGACATTGGCAAGAAAAACTAAAACTAGACCCCTGAAGAAAAACACACAGGATTTTTTAAGTTATCGTCTACAGTCTGAAATGATGGATGAAACAGACAACAATAGTGGTTTGCCCGAGAAAGCTGATCTATTGAAAAGACTTAGCGATAAGATTTTCAGGCAGGAAGCCATACAAGGGCCATGGAGCAGTGGCCCTGGACATTCAGTTTGATAACATGCTTAGCAAACAATAACAAACCTCTAAAAATCATCTCAAGAACAAGGCAAAATGCATTCCCAGGCTAATGACTCTTGAATGCTTACAAAAAGGAAGAACAACTTACTCTACCTCTATAATATTTCTTTGAGTTCTAATCTCCCTGGATCTACAAGGCTCCTACTTGATTTTTCACCATTCCACAACAGGAGCTTTGATTTCCACAAAATTTAATTAAATTACCTAGAGGTTGAAAAGGTTTTTCTGCCTCTAGGCAGAAAAATTCCGTAGGCTGTTATATCTACAGGACAGAGGTTAAAATTGGAGCTAAAATTCTGAATCAAAAAAAAAAAAAAAAAGGAAGCATGGTTAGGAGATATGATGGGGCTAAACAGAGGCATTTGAGCAAGTGTTTGAGGAGGGTCATGCAGCTATGCTGACATAGGAAGCTTTGGACTGTGGGTCTGAAAGGAAATAGGATTAAGGGAACTGAGTGAGGAAATAGGTCAAAGTGAAGGTCTGCTGGCATAGCCTATACAGCCATACGCCCTGTGCAAAAGCTGAAAAGTGAGGGAAGAACATTGCTACATTCAAAGGGACTGAAAGTGGGCTGAAACCGTGGCATGGGAACACTGCAAACCCTCTAACAAGGTGTCAATGTTAAAAGTGGCTGTCACAATGCTGGAACTTTTCCCACAGCAGACAGCAGTTCCATACAGATGTACCTGAAGTGTGAGGTTCATACTGAGGCTTTGTTTTTTTCTTCACTACCTTGAATAATTCTGTCGTCTTCCCAACTCATCCCTCTTCCCTTCCCTACTCTGTATAGCCTTGTTTCATTTGGTGTCATCTTCTCCTGTGACTACTGTATTTTTATGTGCTGAGGCAGGCTGGAAGCATCAGAGAATTGGAATTTGACCATTTAATTGTTTTATATAGACTACAAGAATAAGGAATAGCTATTATCTTAGCTTAGATTTAAATTATGGCCTGGAACAATATAGGAACCTGTGTGAGTGTATTAAGTTACAGGGATATTTCTATGTTTAGCCACACAAAAATGAAACACTAAAACATCAGTTTAAAATATTTTCTTAGGTAAAGTTGGCAAATTGCTGACTCAAAAATACTATTAAATATCAACTAGCCTGTTGAGGAGTGTGAGAGAAAATTTTGGAAACTAAATTTAAGATTGTGATTAGCATGTAAGTGACAATCTTAATGCAGTTTCCTGAATGGGTCACTCAACTTTATATACATTATAAAACTGAAAGATAAACACCTCATCAGGCAACAGAAACAAAGGAATGATAAATCAAGGTCAAAATGTTTGCTACATGATTATTTTGTACTTCATTAGATTCAATTTAACTTCTGTAATTTTATAAAAATGCTAAAATTACTAGTCATGCACTTCAGTGAAACAGCAGCTTTGCAAATTTTCCATTTTCGATTCCCAGTGACAGTTAATTCAACACTTCAAAGTATAGCAAGGTAAATGATGCAGGGAATGATAAATGATGCTCCCAAATGGCTGAAAGATGATAGCATCAAGACAAAAGGAGGGCAAAGCACTACTTACAGAAGTTAAGGGATAACACAGAAAGAGAGAAGAAAGCTGTCAGGAACTTTTGGGCAACAAATACCATCAAAACATTTCTATATGGAGGAAATATGATTCTATTCATGAGAGAATCATTAACAAAAACTTTATGTTCCTAAACCCAAATACCCGCTTCTGATTTGTGTGCTTAATTTATTCACTTCTACCTCTTCATACAAGCTAAGTAGAACAAAACATCACAGCAGGAGTAGGACAACAGATTTTGAATCCTGCTGTGTTTGTTCAAGAAAGCAAGTAAAGCTTTCCTACTAGGAAACAAAACACCTTTTCAAGCTATTAAAAAGGAATAGCTTTTGCTCATCCATGAATACAAAAACCACTTTTCAAAAGTGTTTCAAAGATAAAGGTCATTTTGGAAGCCAAACTGAAAAAGTCAGAATATCGGTAAATTGAAGTTATTACTTTATTATTATTTTCATTTTCACATTCATGTGGAACGGTTACCTAGAAAGATGCAGAAAAGCAGCATAGATGACATGAAATTCATATTAATTTCTTTCATCTGTCTGGATAGCTCTCTTTTAGATACATTAGTTTTTCCTAGACATATTTTCTTCTGAATATTAAATCAGCATCTTTATCACCTGAAATTATGGTTTTTTTTTTGTTTGTTTGTTTGTTTGTTTTTTTGTGGCATTATCTATTTGGAGTATAGGAAATATCACAAAAATCTTTTCAAGACAAATATCATGGTTCAAAGACATCCAACTTAAACTCCTCACACTTCATTTCATCTGCACTCCAACTCAGAATTTGCAACAATTTGTTATTTAACTGACACAGACAGACTAGAACGTACAGATCTTCAAGATCAATAGCTAATTACCATAGAACATTGACTAAATACTGAGAACACTGTACCCAAAGTGTTTCACATAAAAGGCATAACATTTCATCAAGATGACCAAGTATTTAAAATGGATATAAAATAGTAAAGGTAAACTTGGAATGCCACATTTTTCTTTCAGATCACTAGAAGATTAAAGCAAACATGTTTAGAGAGACATGACTGTTTGAAATGTTTATAGAAAAAACATTTGCAAGATGATACATAGATTCCAACAAAAATACAGTACAAGCTCAGACACCATATGGCAAAACATGTACACTAGTGACTAAGTCATTCATCCATCAGCCCTATGCTGCTTCCCTTCACCTTGCAGATAGCAAGAGATTCTCTGGTTTGTGAGTTGTTTGCCACATTCCAGCCTGCTGGAAGAATGTCTGGATATTAAGCATTTTTTTTTGTGTGTGTGGCACGTAATGGGAGAAAACCCTAGTCACCTAGAAAGCCCTGTTTGTGTCTGAAATTTCACATTGTGACTCCTGTTAACCAACAAGTAGATTTTTCATTGCTTCATGCAGAGTTATGGCAAACTATTGGCCAGTCTAAGACTGAACAGCAAACCCCTATAGCTGGAGCTGACCTTAATTCTCGATGCACTCAACTGAACTGCAAGGCTCAAATGGATGTCATAATAATCTCTGATAGGGGTATGAGAAGAATACAGCTATGAAGCATCTGCTTAGGGTTAGTTGGTAGAAGAGAAGGGAAGAGATTGGGGGGTAGATTTAGAGATAGGTTTTGAGCCAAAACATTAGGTTTTATTAGCACAGTGCCACTGAGAGGTTCTGCAAGGGAATCCAAGAGAAAAGCACAGAGATTCAAATAAGGTGGATCTGGGGTCAGGGAGAAAACTCCTAGAGTGGCAAAGTTTTGATAATCACATGTAAAGTAGCCTCATAAAGATCAACCCATTCGGAACACAGAAAGCCTGTCAATAAGAAATAACAAACAGTATATCCTCCCCCAGAGTCTACAACATAACAAGCTATGTTTATGAAAAGGCTTATTCTTACATGAAGTTACCAAAAGTCCTCATGGACTACTTGTATCTGTCCTCCCTCCCCATTCCATTCCTTCCTTCCCACCCCTCTCCTCTTTCTCTACATGAAAGTAGTTTACAGTTAACTAAACATTATGCGTGTGCACACACACACAAAATATGTGGCTTCAGTACTGCATTAGTTTGCTCAAGGGGTAACAGTGAAAACTGGCATTTATGGGCTCTTTTTTTTTTTTTTTTTTTTTGCTAATCTAGAACTTGAGTAATTTGTACTGGAACATCATGTAATAGCTCAGAATTGTAGGCCTCAAAATCCAAAATACAGCATCACTTGACACTGGTAAGCAGCCTGATAGGTTATATCTTTCCCCACCAGCATATTTTAACCTCACTCTGCTTCTTCTCTCTGCAAACTGTTAGGAGAAGCATTTAGCATAAACTTTTAAAGAAGTAGGTTAACATGAATAAGTCAAAGTTAGCCAGTCTTTTAGTCCTTCTACTTGTCCAGGAAGCTGTAAACAGAAGATTTCTTTAATCTGTCTTTTTCAAGAAACAACAACAACAACAACTTTCGTTACCGTTATGTCACATTTGCTAGGCTCTGCAACACACAAGAACAAACTATGGACATAGTCCAATGTCACAGACTGTTACCTGCAGATTTGAAACAGGATTTTCTGAGATCCATGTGCAAGGAAATTTCAAATATACATAGATTATAAAAATACAAGCTCCTATGCTCAGATTTCTTGCTTTTTAAATTAAAAAGTACATGGAATACATTAATTAACCAGTTTAAAGTTTTGAGGTCCATGGATGCCCTAACCGTTCCACAAAAGCTCACTTGAAAGATCACTTGATCTACAGCTTTCACTAAAAACTCGACTTTTATCATCATTCAAAAACTGTTAATAATGTTGATTTTTAATTGCTTGCTATGACATTCCATATTAAAAGTGCTTTACCTAGCACAAGAATGAATTGGATAAGTAGGTATTGCTATTCCCCAATATATATATGATTAATTTTTTCATTTCAATACTTCAAACCACAAACCAGCATCTAGATTTTCTATTTTCTGGAAGCTTTAATTATATTTGTGAAATATACAAGAATGATACAACAAGCATCAAGCAATCCTTAGAGTTTGTCACAATCATTATAATTTTGTGATGTGCAGAGGTGACTGGTAACATGCCATATTGATGCAAAAGTTGTTTAAAGAGCATTATATGAAAAATTATATGAAAATTATATGAAAATTGTGTGCAAACTATTAGAGAAGTCAAATGTTGGATGTATTCAAAAGTTTGTTCAGAGATACAGTGGGGAGCAGTGAAAGGGTACCAGCTATACCATAGTTTCTGTAGTCTCTATAATAGAGACAAAATGATCCAGAGATGTTTCACAGAGTAGTGGGGTGAATTTTTATTATTATTATTTCAAATTGTTGCTAAAATAGCTACCCTGCTGTTTTCAAGCTGTAGGCCACTATATGCCTATCATGTTCAAATAGCTCATATGTTTGAGAAGTTGCTTTCAGCAAGTACCTTAGCCGGCCACAATTCATTGCCTTGATGTCAGCTACTTTCTTGCTGTTTCAACTCCAGAGCCCCAGTACAGTGAATGGTTTCACTGATCACTACTGTACCATACTCACAACACCATGGAAACATGAAGGACTGTAGACTACTTTGAATAACTAAGATTTGAGTAAAATATTTTACCTTTTGAGCCTGAGGGAGCTGGAAAACAACAAAACAGAACAAGCAATCATTATACATTAAAGAAATTTGAAGAGCTACTTCAGCTGTTGTATTCATAAAATCACCAACATAATAAAAAACAAGGTATAAATAAAGAAACTAGAGTAACTAAGTTTACAGTGACAATTGATTCAACTTACTGAGAGATTATATTAATTTAACTCATTGTTCGACAGCTAGGTATCACAAAAGCACCATGCAATTTGTTAAATACCATGCTACTAAGATAAGGACTGTGTTCTCTTCAGATATAGTATCACATTTGAACTGTGAAGTAGTTCCTGTACACAAATATAATTCAACATAAATATAGTTTCAGATTTAAAACCAGCCACTCTTGGTTTGTAAAGATCTAAACCTATAGTTATTAAGAATGAAAAGGACATTAGGAGAGGTTTGTTGTATTAAAGTAGAAGGTAGTATTCTCTATGACACAGGAAAGAAAAAAGAAATGGTAAGTAACAGAAAGTTACTGACTGTTTACGCAAACATTCTATCATATATGCATAATATACAATAATGTATGCATAGAACATGTCTGTAAACACAAGTATGATTATATGCATATATATGCAAATACAATGTGTTCATGCATATATGCATAATAGTATCACATGTTCTTAGGTGAGATGACCCATACCTGGTTGTATGCAAAGTATTTACAGTAACAACTCACATAAAAAGGCATGGAGAGCAGGTAGTAGACTCCATTACATATCAGACACCTTATTTATCAGGGTTGAAAAATGAGTTCTGTTTCCACTTTAGGAAAAAGAAAATCCATTACAGGTAATGGAGAGGAACTCGGAAAAATAAGCTATTATCGGCACAAAACAATTTTCCCTTTTTCCAAATTTGTCTCCTCTTACTTTCAAACTCTTAGAGAAATTCACCACACACAGCAATTTAGCCTTGTGCTAAATTCACCTTCTCAGGAAATTTCCAATACAAATTGCTTCTTTACAGGCATCAGCTGAACACAGAAACAGGCAGGTGAGTCAATACCAAATGCCAAAAGATCTTCAAGATCTCTAGTGACCTTCTGACAGACCTTCTATCATTGCTCAGAATTAAAACAGATGGAAAAAATCGACTTCCATGTAGTACTCTTCTTTCAGTACATCATGAAAGAGAATTGTCACCTGTGATCTCTAATTCACAAAGCCTGAAAGCAACTGGTCACATTTTTGCTCTGTTTTCACAATATAAAGTGTAACAGAATCAGGGTCAGGGAGAATTGCTGCATGTAAAATTCTTTCATCCTAAAACCTGAATGCACCAATAGTGAAATAGGAGTGATGATTACATTGAAGTATGACCTATATGTGTTTCTTTAAAGACTTGTTTAAATAATAGATTATAAAGAAAGATGTAGAAGTGTTGCTGCAGAAATTGCAGATATCTGATGAACTTTAAATACATTAGCTAAATTCTGTGTAGGGGCTTAGAGCATTAATTAAAGCAGCTTAAAGCTTTTCTGAACATTTACGTACTTATTAGTCTTTGACTTGGTCAACTACTTTGACTCCAAGAAGTCGGAGCTTTTTATTTTTTCATTCAGAAAAAAAAAAAAGAAAGTTGCAATATGAATTTTTGAACGTTCTATTGTAGCACTGAAACTGTTTTTTCTAACACTGCTTTTTTTTTGCCTTTTTGTTTTTAAATACCACCTTCTTGTATAACACAAAAATCTTGAGCATTCTTTCATTGGTATCAACATAAAGGCAGGTGCAGTAAAGAATGATATCCAAATTTCCACCTTCAGAATAGATTTCAAAGAACTCAACAGTTTGCCCAAGCCACTACACATAGCAAATTCAGCTGTTTTCATAATCTGCTAATTTGTACACCATATTCCACAAAACAGTGCTTGAAGTACAATAAACGTAACCAAGCCAACTTATGCAATATTAGGTAGAGAAGTATCATTGCAGAAATTCTCACTTCCAGATGACATTCAAAGTAAATTAGAAAAATTATAGTCCACATACAGCGGAGATAGGCTGGGGAAGCGTGAGGGATGGGACATCAAAAACCTGATCAAAAAAAGCAACCACAAATGCATGCACGTACGCAATGCTCTACTGCGACTTCAAATTCGAATTTGAATCCTTACGAAAATGTTAATACTGTTTGATGTAATTTTTACTAATTGTTTTCAGAACTTGAATTTACTCCTGTTTGAGCACATCTCTTCAGCTACATATGGTTTGGTCAGGTTTTGCCATGTGTAGGAGTTACAGGCAGGTGGAATGCCAGTGAGGATTTCCTACTGATAATTACCAAACAAACCGGATGCTACATGCTTTCATTTAAGAAACTAGTCCTATTGCTTTTACTGAGATTATTTTGAAGAGCATATTAATAAGAGTTTGCAAATCAAAGTTCCATATTATTTGTTATTTGTTGCTGAATTAAGTTTGTCAATGCATTTATAGCCTTTTATAAAACCAAGAATATTTCCTTGCTCTGAAAGATGAGTAGTTAAAGCCTTGATTAAGAGTAACAGGGGCAGCAAATTAGATTTACATTCCACTAGGCTTTCTCCTGGGCTGGTACTCTCGTCACTTTTCACCTAAGCTTCAAAATCCAGGTTCACAGTCTTTTCCTCAAAAAATCCATCTTTGTTACAGCCAGATAAATCTTCATTCTGTTGTTGATTTGAAACTTGGCTGTCACAGGATCTATATGCCATCAATTCATTTAATAATTGCTACAAATTCCTTTGAAATAACCTGTGGAGGTTTGTCTGGCATTACCCCTTCTGGGAGGCCATAGGAAACAAATAATTTTCCTAACAATAACAGTAATAGTCCTCTGGTCTGACCCTTTATTGTATAGTCTAAGAATTGCCTGTCTCTGGGTAAAACCCAGCGGGCACCTCTGATTCCTGGGGTTTGCTTTACACACTGCCAAGAGGCAGTTTTGCAATAAACTGTATGATCTTCTCCTGACCCTTAAAAACACTGCACAGCTTTTTATTCTACTTGCACCTATGGTAAACTATGCCATTTTGGTGACATTATCCAGGCGCAACCACACCAAAGTACCCACTGTTTCCATTTGTTTTTCTGATAGTGTCTCTTCCTCCCTCTGGTGATCATCTCTAAAAGAAGCTACATGGTAGGGCATATATCTGTTTGACTTGCTCCTAGTTTACCAGCTTTGATAAAATGACTGTGGCCGAGGTGCAGGGAGGAAGTCTGGCCATTTACTGTCTTCTGGTTGTTGCAGGCTGGGACAGGAGGAGCCCTCCCAGGGGAAGTGTGCCTTCCTCCGTGCAAGCGCTCAGCAAGAAGCAGCTGCTGCAGTACTGCCCTACAGCTGTTGCAGGGACTGGAGCCTGCAGACCCAGAAGCCCCAGGGAAAACCTGAGAGGATTTTTAAGCAGAGAAAAGCAGACTTCTTTAGAGATCTTGATGGAACTGTGTAAATTTTGCTGCAACCTAAAAATACTGATAAAGAGACTGCAAGCCCTTGATACTCCAGGAAGACATTGAGAATTTCACCGCTAAATTCAGGTCAACTCAGGGTCCTACCACACAAGGTAACAGAAGAAGTAACTGCTGGAGGTTCTTCAACACTGTTATTGCACATGGTGTCATGCTTTCCACATTTGCAAATAATCTAGTATTGCTTTGAGTCCTTCACAGAAATGCATTTGATATTATCGAAAAAGAAAAATTACAGGTACTGCTAAAGTTGTAAAACAAACCAAGACAGGCAAAGGAGGTCAACATTAAGGATGTTGCACTATTTCTTCAGATAACTGTGAGGCCAACATAAGTGAAAGAAACAGAACCAAAGTTAGATAGATCTGAAATAACTGCTGTTAGAAGCAGGAGGCATATGTTAGAGGACCAGTAGTTCTACTGAGTACTCCTCCATACCTCAAAGTCTGTCTCCTCTCACCCTTAACAAAAGCTGTTCAGAAAGCCAGGGAGCAAAGAGTTAGTAGCAGCTTTATTCAGCGCCATACTTGCAAACCTATTAAAAGAACTACTGTTTTACAAAGGGATTCACGTATGTGGTAAGAAAAGAAAAATGGGCAGCAAGAACGTGGATCCAAATCTACAGAGCTGGGAGTCTGTGGAAGACTGGTCCTAGACTCCCAGATCTTGTAACATATGGAAAGGAGAATAATCTCTCAGTTACAATTAACAAACTTCTAACCCTTCTGTCCAACAGCATGCAAGCCTGAGAGAGCACTTCTGAAGACATATGTGATGAAACAGCAGTAATGACTACTAGCTGCATTACAGCAAACTCAACAAGTTTCTTCTGTGAAGTTTGTGTCACAGATAATATAGCATGACTTTGAGTTCGATATTTTTTCTTTAAAATACTAAAAAATGAATCCATTTTATTAAAATCAAAATAAAGAACAGTCAAGTGCATCTGCACAATATGTATCTGTGGCCATAATGTTTTTGTCTAGTTATCTCAAAACCTGACAAAGTATTATTTATTTATGCTCAAGCACTGACTAGACCTCTGCTAACCCTTCTTTACAATAATGGAAAATAAAAACCCTTGATTATGATTCTTGCAGTCAAAGCAAAAACACCCAAACCCCAAGTGACAAGATAGCACAGCTGAATCAGAGTAAGAAAGCAAGCAAGGGATTGTGTAAACAAAGTATTGAATACAATACAACATCCCCCTCAGGAACAGCAATGAGAGCTGACCCCTTGTCTCAGACTGGTGTTTCCCATAATACATTAAAAATAGTTAGACTTCAGTTTTACAGAGGGATTTTAAACTTCTAAACATAATAAAAAAACGTATTCCCAAATATTACTCACAGGGAATAGAGGACAATCATGACATTCAAAATTGCAACATATATCAGTCTTTGGATTGATTCCAAAAAGTTTATCAATATTTTAAGGTAACATTTGAGAACACTCAAGTAGATTTTCTCTTGATTCAGCTGCTTAAAGTATCTTCAACCCAATTTTATTTGTATGAAAAATGAAATATGAGTCAGGCATTTGCAGTTTAGGCATATTCTCTGACTTCAGAACTGAAGGTCTGTGTAGATAATCTATTATATGACTTTGATCTGAAAACCTAATTAATACCTGAAATACATATTTCTGCTTTTACTTTATCAAAGGCTCCTTTACAGAGTAAAATCATCTAATGTGCTTGAGATTTCAACCAGATACACTGCACCAAATTCATCTGCTTACTCATGTTTTCAATAGCAGGATGGCTTCTATTACTCCAACAGGCCTTTAGTGAATCGGTTTCTTTGTAACTATCTACTTACCTTGCCATAACCTAAGCCAGACTATTGCTTACACCTGTTTCCAAGTAGAAAGTACATTTAAAACTTATACACCATTATGATCTTCTCTTTTGGGTTACTATGCATCCTTCATCAACATGGGCAAGAAATCAGAAAGTGAAAATGTTGTCAAATGCATTAAACAGCAAGCTGTCAGTCATTCTGAAAAGGAGTTCAAGGACTCAGTGGGTTATCTGTCCAGATCCACCAATTCACTTTGCTTTGATTCTAAATTCTAAATCCTACTTTGTCTATGCTTTCCTGTTCTATTTAAAGAATAATAAAAATAAATAAATAAATGTTTAACTAGTTGAACAGAAGAAAGATACAATTTGCTACATGGTCAATATAGTATAGGATCTAAAATTGAGAATGCATTACTTCAGCTGGTCCATATGTTGACTGATCCTGAGACTTTTAATTTCCTTGATATCCCCCTCCTATTAGCCAGTCTAAAACTTTATCAGATGAATTAATGTTTACTTAAAAGTTCTCTGTAAATGCAATTGCATACTTCCAATTTGTTCATTTTACTTATTTTTCTTCATTTGTGTGATTGCTCCTTACCATTTTTTGACAGAGTCCACAGAAAACACAATAAAATCATAATGAATCAGTTACTGGGAAGGTGCTAATCAGTGAAATCTTTCAGACCATTCAAAACGTTTTTAAAAAAATATGTTTGGAGAACCCCTGGGTTCTGTATCTTTTAGTTTAATACAGAAGAGCCTTAGTCTGAAGTGACAACAGATTTCATGATATTTGCAACTTCAAGAAGTCAAGAATAAATAATCTTATCACATACACATCTCAGGTCTTCTAGAGAACAAGATACAATTTCTTTTCAAGTGGTAGAGAAACCATCAATGATCAAGCTTTATTCTGCTTTTGTAATGGTGGTAAATAATTGACTCTGTGATCAAAAAAAAAAAAAGGCCAGTGAACCTTAGGTATCTTGGCAACCCAGGTTTATACTGTATTTATACCATAATATGATCTAATACCACAATATGAATATGAATTCGTTTAGCAAGGATAATAGGGACCGATATTTGATTGCTTCTTTAATTAAGCAAATTATTTATCTAATGGACTTCTAACATATGACAGCTTTAACATCCTACAACTATTCCAATAAGAAAGTGATAATTATGTGACATGATATTTATAGTTTTCTTTCAAAGTTGCAGTATATTCTTCTTTCTCTTGAAATGTACCTGTGTTTCTAATACATCTTTCTTTATTTGCATTATTGCATACCCAATTGCATACCATTCTCAGGGTCTATAAGTTGTTCTCAACTTAAATACTAAGGATATTTTTAATTTTCATGTATTTTCCAATAAAAGAGACAACACTCTTTTACTCAATACCTGCATAATAAGTATATTCACTTGGACACTTCAAAGTATTTAAATATAGTACCTAACTTCCAGTGGAAGATTAGTTTGGATCTATGTAAATGCCAAGGCCCATGATGTAAATGAATTCATGGTAATTCCCAAACAAAAAGACCACACATTTATAAAATATTTTATAGACATTGCAACAATGTATTCAAAACATTATGTAGCTGTATGTCCTAGATTTCCAAGAAACCAAGTCTAGAAGTCTTACAGGAAAACATACTACAAGTATAAATTTATTGTTCAATTGGATCAGAATTCAACCTTATGTTTGTTTGAAGAATAAAAAAGAAACATCTCCTGCAAGACTAAATTACACTTATTTCTGATTATACACCCCCCCCCCCAAAAAAAATGATTTCTATTATTAGAGACAGAAAAATAACATATAAATCACTATGAAATTAATGCTCAGTTTTCTATTTTTCTAAGGATTGCATGAAATTATGTTTGTCAAAAAGTTATTCCAACTCTGGCAATGCATTTCATTTAAAGTATTCATAAATAAAGCAACAACTCTGATTTTACATTCACTGACCTCATTTTCACAGTCCTGTTCTCCTGCCAAGCATTTCAATATGTCACCAGTCTCAGAAAAAGGGTCACATCTCTACTGACTTCACTGTTACACAGTCAGATACAATACAATACAAATCAATTGAAATTAAGTACAAATATCCCATTAACAAATCAACATTTATGAATACAGCTTTGATAGTACAGCCATTTCTGTAAGTAGTTTCTGGGCTGCACCAAATTTAATGTCTATGAATAGCCAAGTTTATGGTGGTTTGACAGCAGGGTTCAGACTCATCCTGTACATTTCACATACTGACTCTGAATTTAGAATTGAATGTATGTAATTTTTTGGAAATACATTTCCAGGAAAGATGTGAAATATTGTGGCAAGCATGTAGGTGCTATAGTTAACACCACAGCAAAAAGGAAGACATTGCATTCATCATTGAAGCTCCTCAGAAAAGAGAGAGACGAAAAAAGACTTAATGCATATATGTGCCAGATACTCTATAATGTAGGCTATGTGTTTATGGCATCATACAATATAATTAAATGTAGGGGTGGATAACAGTTTATTCACTTATATAAAGAAATGCAAAGCATGTCATACATTGCTAGGAAGGCTTCCCCACATCTTCCCCAAAATGGCAAAAACTTGGGAGAGCGTAGAAAGAACATTCAAACTCTCTCTCAATTTTTAACAGAAAATGTAGATTTTCTGCTTTAAAATATACTTAGTTGCTATAAGATATTTAAATGTATTTAAATGTTACAGTTTCAGCAATTTTTCTGTTACAACCCACACATTTATTCTCCTCTTCCTAGACCCACGTAAGTTCTAGAGGCATCATGTGTAATTATGTGCATACAGGAAGACGAAATCCAACCTCCTACTGGGATGTTCCTGACATTAAGAGATTTCAGTATAAATACTAAGAGTGACAATAACCTACAGCTTACTGGGCCAACATCTGTAAGGAAAATGCATTTGATTTTTCAAGGGTTTCAATACCAAATCTTCCTTTGTTCACATAATTGTTTTATTGTGGTATGACGTATTTGCAGTAACAACAGCATTTCAGTCAAGATAGACTCTGCACTACATGCAAAGTACTCCAGTCAGAGAAAATGTAAATGTTGCTATAGAGAACAGTCATAAAATATAGATGAAAACTATCATCCTAGCTCTCTCTTTATAAAGAATTCTATAAAGATGACAGAAAGAAAAAAAGCTAGCTCTTGTGAATATGCAAAAGCAGTGTATGTTTCAGATTAGATATCACATTGGATTTAAGATATCAGATTAGAATTAAGAAATAGCAAAGCATACTAAAAAAATTACATATATATTCCAAACACCTTTGTAATAAAATGGAGCCACCCTTCAAAGATTTTACACATTTTCCAAAGTGCAAGTTTAATAATCTAAACGACCGAATAATTTCTAGTTCACTGTCTAGCAATTTTGCTTTTAAAAAGAGAATAATTAACACCAACAACACAAATCTAAATACACTCAATTTTTAAATGGTTAAGTCACATCTGTCTGCAACTGCTCTCTCAACTTTGTGTTGAAGTAAACAAAAAAGAAATCCATGCTTGCAGGAATATTCTTAGTTTTTCACTGTAATACACAGTGTAATACAGAGTGTGTCAATCACATTGTGATTGATTAAACACTGGAGCACGCTGCCCAGAAAGGTTGTGGAGTCTCCATCTTTGGAGATATTCAAAACCCAATTGGACAGACTTGAGGGTTACCTGCCCTTGCTGACCTGCTCGAGCACATGGTTGGACTAGATGATTTCTAGAGGTCTCCTCCAGGCTCAATTATTCCATGATTCTATGCCTGTGATTCTTTTAATTGCATAAACTAAGTGTTCTCTTTCTCCAATAAATACAAAATGTTTACTGAAAAAGACTGTATTTAAACTATCCAGAGTGATTCTTTTAAATGCAGAGTTTGGTTGGAAACTTTAGTCATAAATAATTACATATCGGTAACTTTAGTCATAAATAATTACATATCTTTTTAAAAAGAATTATGCTAATTTTACAAAAGCCACATGGCTAAAGATTGACGAAGCAGACCAGATTCATGAAATAAGACTAATTCCACACAAGATGAACAAAATTTTGGACTCATGCATGTGTGTTTAAAGAGAATGAGTTCTGTTTTCATTATTATTTGTGTTAGTGGAAAATAGATGTTCACAGTTAATTCTGTTTATATATGCAAGTATATATTATGTATAAACATTATTATATTTAGATTTCTATATAAAATTATTTTTATAACTATTCTCTTACCTTTTATATATTAGATATTTCCTTTCTAATCAAAACCTGTGTAGACATTCATGCATGGAAGTAGAATATTTTTCTAAATATAGCCAACTCCAAATAAAACTAAAGGTTGTGAGATACAGATCATGTAATACTGAGAGACATCATTTACATTAATCAGAATATTTAGTCTTTTTATCGGATGCAGAAAACACTAAAAATAAAAAAAGACTCTAAAAATGGGATCGTGTTAAGGCTAATACCTAAAGTGCTACTAACAGCAGAATGATTAAGAACAGTCTTTTTAAAACGTTAAGGCTATTTGATGGTTAGATTGTTAAGTTTTATGTTTTGAGGGTGACCTTCTTCAAGTTATGGAGACAATTAGTTCAATTGCAGTTCAACTATGGAAAACATGAACAAGAGAACTAAAACATGCCTAGTACATTTCAAGCTGTTTTATGACTGTAAGTGATTTTGTGTTGTTGTTGTTGTTTTAAGTTGTTCTGTTAGATTGTTCTACTGGGGAACGCAAAGTGGGATAATGTAGTCCTTGTATCTCATGTGGGTTCTGTGCACTGATTTGATTTACAGCTCAAGTTGTTGCAAATATTTTGGTTTACAAACACACCAAGTGTCTGAAAATAATCAATATCTTCTGTAATATCGCTAAACATGACCTCTACAGTTGACTCTAAGAGTGATGAATAAACAGATGGGCAACAGCAGTGAAGTGTTATCCTCCAGGATGATTTCCTATGCTTATTTAAACTTTGTGGCTATATTTCAGTGGTTATCAACACTCAGATTGCATAGTTATTCTGGCAGTGAATGGCTTATTAGTAGTTTTTTAAGTTTCTCAGATTCATACAGTGATTAAAATGTTCCCCTTCCTGATCAAAGCTTCAGAACCAATTGCTAGATCTAGAAGTACTGCACAGGTCCCTACATGTTCCCAGCCTTGAAAATTATCAGAAACTTCGCAACTGCTTAATTATTATAAAATATATTATTATAAATTAATAAAATAAAATATAAAATATATTATTACATGTATATTATGTATTATTATAAAATCTGAAGTTTTAATACAACTTAAATGAAATGAGCAGTGATAATTTCCATATTTCCATTAATATATTTTATTTAAATTTTAATGAGATAGTAGGTTTTGTTTTAATCAGTGTTAGTGTCTAACTAACTGGTACAGAAATGAATGTAGCAAAGTAGGTCATTCGGAAGTATTATTCTAATTTCTGTTGCTACTGAGAAAACGTATAGGTGTGTACAGACATGATGTTAAATTTCATTGATGAACATATTCTACACCACATGCTAAGTTAACCTGAAAATAATTAAAGGGAATTTACTTTCCTCTTTTCTGGTACTGTAACCATATTATTACATTATGTGTCTTCTGCTGCCCCCAAAATTATTTTATTTAAACTGAACATAGCTTTCTTTCTTTCCTTCTTTCCTTTTAACTACTGTTTAATATAAGTGATATGAATGCATTATGATTTTAATAAACTGTAAGAATTACCTAAATTACCTGCATGTGTCTCAAATCAAGCATTTAAACTTATACCACCAGATCAGTTTAGCAAATAGGTGAGAATATGAGCTTACCTACAGTAAAGTATCTAATTTAAGTAAAACGTTGAATACCCAGGAAAATAGCATTGTACTATTTCTCTTAGTAATGCTTTATTTTAAAGTATTTACTGTGCGGCTTCTTTTACCATGATTTTAGCATTAGTTGATTTGCTAAAACACCATAAATGGTTTAGAAAGCTCGCATTTTAAAACACTTAAATTTGTATTCTATTTGTATACTTTAATCCTTGGATATCAAAAAGGTGTAGGTAAGTGGATTAAAAACTGGACATGGATTGTCATATGATATCCTTTTTGTAGGCCCAGAATTTTTCAGCTCCAATCTATAGGCAAATTTATCCCAAACATTTAAATAGTAGCCCTTCAAAAAGCTTTTAGACATACAAAGAGATGTATTAGTCTTATGTGGCAAGGGTTTGGTAGCAGGGGGGCTGCAGGGGTGGCCTTTGTGAGCAGAGACCAGCAGCTGCACCATGTCAGATAGGAGCCAGCTCCAGCCAGCTCCAGAAGAGACCCGCTGCTGGCCAGAGCTGGGCCAGTGAGCTGTGCTGGTTGTGCCTCTGGGAAAGCAGATTGAAGAGAAAAAACTGCTGCACAACAGCAGCTGGGAGAGAGGAGTGAGAAAATGTAGAGAGAAACAATCCTGCAGACACCAAGGTCAGTGAGGAAGGAGGGGAGGAGGTGCTCCAGGTGCCAGAGCAGGCCGTCCCCCTGCAGCCCATGAGTACCACAGCGGAGCAGATCTCCACACTGCAGCTCATGGAGGAGTCCATGGTGGAGCAGGTGGATGAGGCCCGGAGGTGGCCGCAGCCCATGGAGAGGCCCTGCAGGAGCAGGCTCCAGGCCAGAGCTGCAGCCCGTGGCGAGGAGCCCATGCAGGAGCAGAAGGCCTGGTGGAAGCTGCCACCCATGGGGGACCCATGCTGGAGCAGTGCGCTCCTGAAGGATGGGCTGTGCAGTACGGACCTGTATCAGAGCAGTTCTTGAAGAACTGCAGCCTGTGGGAAGGCCCATGTAAGATCAGATCAGGAAGGACTGCATCCCGTGTGAGGGACCCTACGCTGGAGCAGGGGAAGAGAGTGACAACAAAGAAGAGACAGAGATGAAGCATTGTGGGCAGACTGCAACCCCCATCCCCCTGCACCACTCAGGGAACGGAACGTGTTTTTAGCTTACTTTTAGCTCCATTCTCACTGTTCTAGTCTCTTATTACTAGGTAATAAATTAAATTCATCTCCCTTATGCTGAGTCTGTTTTAACCATGAAGGTAACTCATGAGTGATCTCCTTGTCCTTATCTCAATCCATTAACTTTTTTCAACATATTTTCTGCCCTCGTCCTTTTGAGGATGAGGAGTGGGAGAGCAGCATGGTGGCATTTAGCTGCCCATCAGTGTTAAACCACCACAAGAGAATAACCAGGGAAGCCAAAACAGAGTGCAGAAGCAAACTGAGGTAGAAACTGTGAAAGAGCTTCTGATCATATCTCTGAAGTCTGGTTAAAAAGAAAAAAAAAAAAAAGAAAAAAGAAAAACAAACCCTCACATTACATTCCAGTTAACCACATGCTACTGTTCATCCTTAAAAGTATTCAAGACGTTTTACGTTGTCTAGCGCAAAAATCCAACGTCCATTTTGTCTACGTACACAAGAGAACTGAAAATAGTATGCTTGTATTCTAGACAACAGGCCTGTTTTTTCAGGCTTGCCCTTACTCAAAATATCAAAAGGAAAAATAAGTTTCTAAAATTCAACATGTAGTATGATATCTAACATAGTTGTAAGATGTGTAAAACTTTTTCATCCATGTAAAATGGAATGAAATTATATTGTTAGACTCTTTCTCCTTATTTACTCTTAAGTATTCTTCAATACTTAGCATTTGTACCACACCTCTAGAAGAACAGGTAGTTTCACCTTAATTATTACTAATGTTAATTATTTTCTAAATAAGACATCTAGAAAGACCACCAGGAAGGGAATAGATAATAGCATGAGAATCCCTCCCAGAGAAATACTTCTAGTAAGAGAAAAATAACTGCATTGTAGTAAAATCAGAGCTGAAAAAATCATACTTGTATTTCAAAGAAAAAGCAAAATAAATATCTTTGTACTATAAAGATTTGTTTTGAAGTACCAAGAAAGGGAGAAAGGGAAGGGAGAGAGAGAGGGAAGGAAAAGAAGAAACCAACCTCAGAAGGTAGGTGCATATGTACATATTAATTCATCTATTCTCACATACATGCCCTTCCATCTTTGACAGTCCTTCTAGAAATGAAAAAAACATTTATTAATCACAAATCCTCTTAGAGGCTAGACACATATCCTCTTTTTCCCATCATAAAATCCACTCTGACCTCAATGCAAAATGAAACAAGGGTCTTATTCAATACCTATTAGAGTCAATGCGAATCTCTCAATGAGTTCAGTAGGCTTTTGATCTTGCTCTATATTAAATCTTATTTGCTTCATATATGAATGCAAGACCAACATCTGAAGATAACCCCTTTCTGAGGATGGATGAAAGTGTATTTAACTTAATGAACGTGTAAAGCAAGCCAGAATTTCTTCTAAAACTTACATTTACTAATTGCATCTATGATTTTTAGTATGTTACTCTGATGGCATTAAATGAGACTGCACTTCTAATACAGATGTGTTTTTCTGTAGTCTATTTTGTAATCATCCAACATGCTCTAAAAAGAGAGTGGCTGTAGGAACAATACATATCTGAATTATCCCCAGCACTCTTCTCCATCTGTTTTCATATAGTACCATTTCTTCTGTGTGTTCAGAGAGCTGCTCTGACAGAAGTGGAGGGTGTAGCAATACTCTGCTTTCATTTTCTCTCTCTTGCCACCTTGCTGTAACAATCAATCCATCCATTTTAGAGGTACAACTTAGAGTAGCTTGCTGTAATCAGTATTCCCAACCTTTCTCCTTTGCTGAAGTTTTCACAACCTAACAGGACTGAAGGAATTTTACTATATTCTATGATGAAAGTTTGTATTAAGCACAATTTGTATCAGACATTCAATATAATCTTGTGGTATGTGCATTTAATAAGAATTTACTCTATTACATGCAAAGAGCATAATTTCAGGATCAGTACAGTTCGGAGTGTGAAAACAAAACACGCAATAGAGAAACATTCTAAACTACTTGATGTCAAACAGTTTCCTGTAGAAGTCAACATTTTCATATTTGTAGGGGACGCTATTTACAAGTATGAAGGCAAAACTGATCTTTTAAAAGATTTATAGACAATTTTGTGTCACAGAGGCTGGGTTAATACTAAAAACATTTGTATGCTGTATTAAAACATGCTCTGACATCAATAGACTGACTGAATCCATTCACAGTACTTAATACAACACAAATTTAAGCTTCCTTTTGTTGCATTTTTCCTTCTAAAAGTATTTTGAAATCAACTAGTTGATTCTAGAAATCTGATGCAAAGACTGGAATTGGTACAGGCCTAAATGCTAGAACTAATTCTCTCTTAGAACTAAAATGTTGAACATTTTTATACAAGGAACAATCTGCCATGTCTTTTACCTAACAAATACATTAATGATATAAATGATAAGCCATCCTTCACTCTTACCTGTCCCAAACTCATAGCTATGGTGGGGATTGTGTATTATGATAATGTATTATGTTTTATTCTTTTTTTTTTTTTTTTCATTTATCACTTCTGAATAAGGAAAACTCTTGTACAGACTTTTATTTAGCTACCACAAAATACCTTGAAGGTTATGTCAGTAAGCCAATGGCCCAGAACTGCTCTGAATGAGGCAGTATGCTGCTGGAGGGCATAATGAGGTAAATACCATATGCTCATAAGATTATTTAGCTGAAAAACAATAGAGGATGCATTTTAAAGGAAAGAAATAAGGCACTAAAGTGTTAGCAAAATTCCATTTCATGAGAAGAAATCCACAGATATGATATAGACCAAGGGCACCATAAAGCAGCAGGGAAGGCAGCTTATGCAAAACTACTAAATGAAAAGCTTCAAACAGCTTTGGGAAGGGCTTTTCTCTCTTTCATCAAGAGAAGATAGTTTGCCCTTTGAAAGTGCAAACACCAATGGATCCATCTTAAGAAACATCTGCAAAATTTCAGAGGAAGCATAAAGAAATAAGAAGAAACAAATTGTGTGTAAAAATACGGCATACATGCTACATTTAGAAACCCAGGAATTAAGCTCAGATAGATGTGTAAATGTACTTTTTTGCTTTGTAAGGGAAGGTGGCATACTCCTTAAGCCCAGCAAATGAATCTCCATAAAATAGTGTCCAGGCTTTGTATAAGCATTTGAGAATCAAATGCCCAATGTGTATTTTGAAAATAAATTAACAATTGCTAAAACTCACTTACAGCAAGGTGGCCATCATGTGTCTCCAAATCAGAAACATGTGTTTTTCAGGTTTGCATGCATGAGCAAAAAGCAACTGATTTTATTAGCTAACAGAGATGTACAAGATCAGGGGGCAGGTTTAAGTCTCTAATTGTTACAAGCATTATTTTTAAAATACAGCATAAAAGAATTGGAAAAAAAAAAAAATGAAATGCTCCATAATCTAACATTATGCAATCTCTTAGCTGGGTTAACTCTTAACCTAGTAACAGTTTCTTTGTTTGTTTGTTTTAAATATTTTTATACCAGTTTGTGGGAAGGTTGATATCACAGAGCTAGCTAGTACCGACATTAGCAGATAAAATGTCCTAATCAATGCTTCTTCTTATTCATTAGCTCTATTCTGAGGAATAGTTACTGCGTCCATACCCTTTTAATAAGAATGTAGCTAATGTATCTCACCACTCTAGTTTTACACTGAGATTTTATAGCCACACTTTATTGAAAAAGCCATGGAGCATTTTATGGACTCTTCACACTGCAAGTTGAATTCATCAGGCTCTATAAAGATTTGTTCACTTTGCAAAAAGAGCTGTGTTTCTCATGCTATTTTAATTTGGAAGAAGCTTTCTGTTGTTACTCTGCACAACCTGAAAGTTCAAAACTTCCTAAAAGCTGATTTGACCCGATGGCCAATAGGTAAGACTCTACTATGCTGGAAGATAATAAAAATGGAAAGCATTTCTAGACGATCTCAGTTAATTTCAAATATGCAGTTTGTCATTATTTAATACAATGCTTGTGAAATCTAATTCAAAGAATTCTTTCAGCCTGAGGCAAATTTCTTCCTCTTCTTCTGCTATTTTCCCCTTATTATATTATCCAATAGGTCAAGAAAATTTTACCCCACTTCACTCCTTCACTTGAGGAACTCACAAGAAAAGAGGTAAAAATTCTTTCAGCTATCTCTGAATTAGAACTGTTTGCAGATGTTAAGGTCACTTTTAGGCATGTCAGGACCTAAAATGTGATAAATCACATCATCTTGTAGTTGGCTACACAGTAAAATTTTCATAAGCAAACTGATTATTTCAAAATCAGCTTTCACTGTATCGCCATTTTCTTAAACTGAACTGTAACACAAAGATGACGAAGGGAGGGAGGGAAGAAAAACTAAATTTTTCTCTCCTATAAAGACAACTTGCTCTTCATTATAATTTCTGAATTTTAAGGCTTTAATCCAAGACAGAAAACATTAGAATTGTTCCATCAGTCTATAGAATTACAATCCAAACCCTTAAACTGAGATTTAATACAATGAATCTGTGTTCTGTTTTACATTAGTGTAACTCCAGGTATATAAATGGAGATACTACTGATTTACTGCAGAGTAAATTAAAGAAGAAGAATTATCAACAAATGTAACCCATATGAAATGCAAGTATATACTTGACTTAGGTACTTTACTTTTTTCTTTCCTTTTCTTTTGTCAGTTTTCTGGAATAAATCTGACAATAGTGAAAA
The DNA here is from genome assembly GCA_013399115.1 of Anseranas semipalmata. Taxonomy (NCBI): domain Eukaryota; kingdom Metazoa; phylum Chordata; class Aves; order Anseriformes; family Anseranatidae; genus Anseranas; species Anseranas semipalmata. The sequence continues at coordinate 179,531 of VXAA01005817.1, forward strand.
CTGAGGCCATTGACTACAGCAGAACAAAAAGTCATTAAAAAGCTCAGTAAGTCAGACAGCTCCTTGGTATTGCTATACTGTTTCTAATACATGTTCCCTCATAGTATTTATGTGCCAATAAATAAACACTATTACAAAAAAAAAATTTAAAAACTATTGATGTTATGTAAAAGAAGCCCTTAAATGGAGTGGCTCTGTAGCCACCTTGCGTCAAGCCTTAGGGATTGACCTTAATGTTTTACCTAGAACTAGGCAATGTAAACTCATGTTTAGGATGATTACATGTTCCACCTGAAAACTCTGACACCAGTGCAGGTGAAGTGGTTCTTTTGAATTCCAAGGAAAACATAAATGTTCTAAGCTTTCTCCTTCTGGTACTCATGTTGATCAGGCATTTACCAACTGGATAGATCATCTTTGAACTAATTGTTAAGGGAAATGCTTCCTTGGAAAGATCTGATCTGATAAAGTGTTTCTCCAATGGTTTTGAGAAAGGTGAAACACCTTGCTGTCAAGCAGCAAGGACATCAGTAGGAAACTTCCTATTACTCCTTGTAGAATGAAGTGCATTTCTGAATAATTTCTTCAGAACTTACTAACTTGAAAGTAAATGTTAATCATGATGACTGTGATAAAAAAAAAACTTTCATGTATATACTGTATTATGTGCATGACTGAGTTGTACATGAAGTCTCTTGATTACACAGAAAGATGAAGGCTATAAATAACTTCAATATCTGCAGAACAATAGACAAAAGAGAAGATTATTTCCTTTTATTCTCTCTTCTTCTTTTCATTTTTGCACTGAATTCTGCCACTGCAGCAAAACTCTAATGGTGGCAATAATTTAACGAGTCTTTTCTTATTATTTCAGGTTTTTACTCCAGCAGTGCAGATAAAGTATATATCATCCTCACTGCCATCTTTCTTCCATAAAATCAAAGAATGACACATACGAGATCAAAGGATGGAATTTAGTACATTATGCTAAATTCATTGCTTTCCTACATTATCACTTACCCTAAATAATCTATTATGTGAAAACTAAAGGTAAATACAGAGAGAAAAAAGGTAATATATCTGATCAAATGCTACAATTTCCTTATAATTAATTAAATTTCACTCAGAAGAGAGGCAATAAGATCAAAGACAAACAGTTATCAGCTGGAAATGACTTTAGGTAGTTATTAAGAACAGACGTCCTCCTAAATGCTGGATTCAGCGTAACATATGGAGATCTAGAAACAAATTCTCCCTCTAGTTAGTGACTTGTCACCTTTTGATTTTCCTTTCTGTGTCATAGCAAAAACAGAAAATTCTCTGTGATACATACTGGAAATGAAAAGCATTTTCTGTCCCCTCACCTAGAGGCACTGTATATCATTGGCAGACCACAGCTGGAAATGTCCCAACTGCTCTATCTCTAGTATGCAGGTGTCTGCAAATGAGACCAATACTCTTTTTGGCATGAATATGCCAGTTAATCATATTCAACAGCAGAGCAATTCTCTGTAATTTGGACATAGTAACTGGTGAGAGAACATCAGCAGGTGAACCCTACAGCCACTTGTAATTCTGTGGATTTTTTTTAACACACATCCAATCAGTTTTCATATAAGAAACAGTAATTTGGTGCAAAGCACAAGACACACCATATTTACAGTAAAAACAACAGAGAAAACCTTAATTCATGACAAAGTCCTAATATAATATCGCTGCACTTTACAGCTCGCAAAACAGCAAAACATGCTCATTTAACATTTAAGACTTACTGAATTTTCTGATTTCCAAAATTCAATCAGAGAATGTGGTTTGGGGATGTGACTGCTTTGAAACATTACAGCTGTAAATACTGGACCACCCCTGTACTTCCATGAAATAAGTTTAATCAAACACAAGCAAGAACTCCACAGTTTTTAAGATCTGGATAAACAGCACTCGTAACGGAACCCCATAGAAGAGAACACTACGATTTGAAAGACTTGAACATGCATTTGTGTGTGTTTTCATATATTGCCCTTCCCATTTGAGATCTCATAGACAGATCATTGCTTATTGTGTTGACCTATACTGTCTGTGTCTTTACACTGTTCTTTCTGCCCCTTCTAAACAACTAGTGACTTTTACCTAATGTTTTGAATGTAAATTATATGAGGAGGTTATCGTTAATTTAATCTTATCATCATACATCCTCTACCACAGTAGGATTTTAGTGGTTTTGGAGTTCTTGGTAATCATATCAGCAATGGTGACAAAACTGGAGTTAGTGATGCGAAGGGAAAAAATCTGATTAAAAAGGTCAGCAAAAACTAAAAATGAGAGTGACCTTAGACAACAGTAAAAGCCACTGTGCATGGCCACATCATTCAGTGGAAAAGGAAACAGAAACAGAGGAGCAGTATTGAGAACTACATTGCAGGAGAATGATCTGATATAGTTATTGTGAAACTGGTGTATTTTCTGAAAAAAAAAAAAAAAAAAACATGATCAAATATAACAAAGTTTGTAAAATACATATATATTACTTTAAACTTGTAAATGCAGGGGTGGAAGAACATTAGACAATTGTCAAAGTGCAAAACATCTACAATGGTAAAATTTCCCTGTTCTCATTTAAAATAAAGTCAAAAAGTAAATAGCTCTAAAATATTCCCTTAGCTATCAAATTCTGAGAATATTTCAAAAAAGAAATGAGCTTTTATACTGTTTTAAGAAATATTTCTGCAGGAACCGCTCTGATTTGAAATTAGATATTTAATGTCTTATGTGCTCCAGTGATGAAAGATGAACAGAGACGAAAGTTAAAGTTACCCTGTATCATATAAAATACTAGAAAAGAGAATCAATGTAAAGTTGAAAGCCAAGACATAACACTGCTCTGATTTCTTTTCTATTCTCTAATATAATGCTTGTCTTATTTGCGCCAGACTGGGAGCAGAGCTGCTTAAGACCGAACTTTGCTGTGGCATTACAGCTGCTTGATGATGTTGCAGGAAGAAGATAAAAATAAGTTCTGTATGAAAGCCTCCAAGTGCAAAGAACTGTAAAATGCATTTAAAGAAATCAACTGCATATCTCGAAGTCTGAAAAAGTAGGATTTTCATTCCGTATTTCTCATGCAAATGTACACTAGGAAAAATAATTATAACAGTAATCCGTTTCAATGGAAATAAAGTACTGTAGTATTTATAGTCTTTGCCAGAGTTATAATGACTGTGGGGCGAGAAGTGAAGTGTCTCAGCATGTTCCACATGTTTTTAACACTGTTTCTAAAGGCTCTGGAGGCTATTAAATTTAATGAACCCATCTGCTATGAAATAGAGGTCCAAACATAATCAGTTTTCTCAGTGCCATATAATACAGATGGCATTCCATGTTCCACATCCCCAGCAGGAAATTTTATGTTCCTCTTTAAGTGCAGGACTTTTGTTTTTGTTTGTATTTTTGATGTTTTAAACATCTTTTTGATGTATAGCGTATAGCATTTTATAGTGTAAATACTATATATGGCTATACACATGAAAAGTGTTAATTCATTAAAATAAATATTGCTATTTCCTTACACCATTTTTTTCTAGTGGTTTTGACAACTAGCAATTAGCTCTCTGTAGTAATATTCTGTGCCTAATGAAATCACTGAAAATTGCCCTAATAGCATAAGTTCCAGCACTAGCAATGGAGTTAAGCAAACACATAATTTATCAAAGTAGTTTACTTCAAAAGCCGAAAGGTACACACATATACACATGTATGTGCCTAGGTGGTACCCATGCTTATGCATGTCCCGATTTGTATATGTTGTCTGGAACAGGACAGATATTCTTAAAGTATCCATATTGCCATCAGGTCATTATGAACTTTATTTTCCTGTGCATGGCCTGATTTTCATTTTGGGGATGTGGGTGGGGAGGCAGTTCCCAATTTGTGTTTTATTGGGACACACTGCACCATGACTCTCGTACTGGTGTTGTGTGCAAGGGCTCTAAGCTCAAATTAAAGTGGCGCAGCATTCCTTGCACTGATTAGCACCCTGCTGCCTAACATAAGTAAATCGGATGTGCATTTGCTAACAGAAAAGAACAACAACCATTGTTATTTTGAGCTGCATCTTAAAAGATAATGAATATGCATTAATTCTATTCAGTTGAGAGGTTTATTCATTTACTATCTTGAGCACTCATTATGTTTTGACAGTTGACACATCTTACTGAATTTGAAACAGTTAATGTTGCTAATGGTAATTCATTTATTCTAGATTCAGCAGTAAAACAAACAGATTAGAACTGTTCAGTAGAAAATTAGAATGCTTAATTATGGTGACTGGAAATTTTGGGCCACAGAAATCATAAAAGTCATGGCTCACAGATTTTTTTATTGGACTGTCAATGAAGACTTCCACAGACAGCCTAGTAATCATCAGCCTAAAGGAATGTTGCACCTACATATAAATATGTGCGTATTTTTTTTTATTGTATGTACAAGTATCTGCATTGATCACCATTGTTATTTTTCAAGCACTACCTATAAGATCCCAGTGCAAATACAGTAGACCATAATTGCTGGAGCAGATGGTCTGCATCCTCAAACTGCAATCATTCTCTTACAGAAGCTTCAGAAAAGATGAAATAGTTGGTAATTGTTATATTTTTCCAGGAAAATTAATTTAGGCTGCAAAGCTGATGAGAAGGCATTTCCTGGGCTACTTTTTAATTTTTCTCCCATATTTCTGTTGTCAAAAGACCACTGCAGATCCATAGCAGGCAAAGCAGTGCTTGAAGAACCTTATTTTAAGAACAAACCTACCTGATGGAAGGCCTGATATCCAAGCATGAGATTTTCCTTCCCTGACTGAATTCATTTAAATAAATGTCAGAGCAAGAAAAGGAAATTTTCATGGGAACCTCAGTAGGCATTGATGACTTGCTCTAATAAAGACCCATTATTTAGCAGAGATTAAGAGATGCTGGCCACAAATGAAAGTTTAGATCATGTAACCAACTCCTAAGTAATATTGAGGAAAAAAAACAACATAGATTTCTAATTTGTAAGACTGACATTAAAAAACAAAAAAACATTTACTGCCTGTGTGTAAATTTTCTTTTTTCAGCTGCTGACTAATGACAGTTCCTGACATTCCGTTCTGCAGTGATTACCAATATTTACACGCTATAGATATACATGAGCACTCTGAACGCTCTGAAACATTTTAATGCATTCCAGTACTACAATCTATAAGTTAGTTTTGAAATAGAGGCCCAGGGAACCTTTTACCATGATAAAAATGCTAATTACACCTACTTACTATAATAGCACAATTAACTTGTGCTATCAAAAGTATTTGAAGGTATCTCTGGGAATAGAAGCTAGTGGAAATGGGGTAGCATTTAATTTTTGTTACTTCTTAAAAGCTCTTCTGTGCATTGAGCACAAAGAAAATTGAGTGCATGGGAGAAGCACTAAACAGCATAATACCTCACCCAAAACTCCTGGATGGAAAAAAGGCAAGCATAATAGCTTTGAGTCTGTAGGAGTTTGTTATATCTGCACACTATACACGGGACTTTGTGTATATAGCTTCCTTTGCTTCTCTGGAACTGGATCAGAATTCATCACTGATAAAGAACTGGATTCCAGAATCTGAATTTCCATAGTAACAATATTTGGAACCTGATGTGACAGCTATCTGAGAAGTATGAGCTTTCTATACTTCCTACTGAATTCCTGCAAAGAACCTGAACCAGCGTAAAGAGTATGCCTGCACAATACTTAATTTTATTTTATTTTTTTAAGGACGAGGAGAAGTAAATTAAAATTGATTGATCATATATGTAATAATGTAATTGCAACATTCATTATAAGCATTTTAGAAATATTTAGTCTAGGCTTTAGCTCAGTGGAGCTACCTTGACTTACTGCTACACAAAGGGAAATAAGGTTGTTGGACAGGTTACCTTACTAGCACAGTATCAACCTTTTGGTTGGAAAATATTTCAAAAAAAAAAATTCCTGCTTCAAAAAAAAAAAGGGGGGGGGGAAGAAAAGAGAGAGGGGTCTTTTTTTTTTTTTTAAAGCAATTGTAGAATTGAACTAAAATCCATAGTTTGATGCATGTCTATGAGAAGGTGGGAATAACGTGAATGAAGAATGGACATATAGTACTTGAAGCAGAGTATAGAGTAAAAACCACTCACAATTCATATTATGACAAGTCATGACCTGTAACGACTCTGAATGCTTTTTGTATTTTAATGGACTCAACTTCTGAAGCACCAGTCATCTCAAAATACTAAATAATAATTTGCCCTTTTTATGCAAAGAAATCCTCCAGTTGGAAACTGAACAGGGTCAACGTGGTAATGCATGCCTGAATCTGCTCACAGTTTGAAACTAATAGCCTGAAGGAGATGAACTCAACAGTGCATTAGATCCAGTGAATATCCTAAGGTACACTTATGAGAAACAAATTTCACCAGGAAGAGTCAGCAAAGGTCCAAGTAGGTCAAGTTACATGCTCCAATAAACAAATTGTCAATTGTAAGCATTTAAACAGCAGGAACTCAGGTGCCAGTCCAGTCTTTCTTTTTTTTTTTTTTTATTTCCTGCAGAAAAATTAGCAATGTTTCTCCATTCCAGATGCTATCAAGAGAATGAATTAAGGGCTTCTCTACTTTATAGATAACTATCAGTATCCCCAAAAGACTAGCTCTATGAATCAGTTTACTGGAATTTCCTAGTGCCCAAGCACTTTTCCCTTTTCCCCCCAATATGTTCACTCATATTGACGCTATGGCTGCACATATGCTTAAAAGAAGTCATTGACCACTTTAATATTGTTCCCCTCTTGAAATACTTTCATATTTTGTAATTATTATCTACTTAGGAAAGACTACCATTGGAAGCCTTCATTTAGAAATCCAACTGTATTTTTTTAAGAACCCATTAAGGTATCCTATTTTCTGAAGCATTAGGTACTTGTAGGCCCTCCTGATGTTAAAGCAGCAATATCAGATCCAAATCTGACCTAGTTTTAAGGCAGAAAAGTTACACTGAGACTGGTCTGTTGGAATGCTGTCCAGACCTCACCATCTAGGGCCCACTGTATGGACATCCTATCTGTAACTCTTACAGTACCTCTAGGCTACACAGCTGAACACCAACACGTAGCAAGATGGTCTCTTCTCCTTTTAGTCTTCATAATCAAGAAACATCTGTCTGTCCCCTCACTCTTGACACCCCAAATACTCTTTCCCACAGACCTGCACAGATCCAACAAAGCTTACTCCCAGCGCATATCAAACTGCTGACTAGAGAGGTACAAATGGAAAAGAGGCTGATGCTAGGGAAAGGCATGGAACAGGGAATCACAGGACTGAATCCGGAGACTACACACTGGCTGGCATATATCACATACTTCAAAATCCGAACAACTTAGTCTAATGGTGTTGGCAGCACCTAAGCTACTAGCCTATTACGGGAATAGCACTGCAACTATTGTGAAGCTGACTTTGGAATTAGCTCAAGATAGCCTCTAAAGACTTTCTCAAGTAAGTTACTGAACAGAGTACAATGAGGAATCAGTCCAGTTCTCCACAGACCTAACTTCAAATGATTTCAGAAATCCTAAATTCTTCTGAAAGTCAGTGACACCTCTTAAGATTACATCACTCCTAAGTCAAAGGAGTTAGACTTTGGGTCACCGATAATGTTTCTGTCTGGATCCTAGTATGTTCCAACATACTGTTGCTTGCTCTAAAACAGCACAGCTGGACAACCAGCTCTCATATTTGGTGCGTAGGGAGCAGGGAAGGTATACTCCATGCTATTAAGACACAGTGACACTGATTACACCCTATGTGTGGTCCTGACAATCTAGCCATGGCTGCTCTGACACAGCTGGATGTAAAAACATTTAAGTTTTCTGGCAACACACTCCTATTTCTTAGCTACAAGGGTCTAAGCAGCAGCCAGGGAAGGGCAGGGACACAAACTGCCTGCGAAATCAACAAGCCATGGGATGGAGATGATCATTTAGGTGGCACTTCTAATGCCAAAACACTAGAAATGGCTAAGGAATCTGTCTCTGAAAATAGCTGTCAGGCAGATTTAGCTGAGGCAGAGGCACATCTGGTTTGTTATAAGGTTGCCTTCATTGCTATTTCCAGAGTTTTGTATACGACTGCCCTAATTTATCCTGTTCCTTTGTCTATAAGTTTTGTTTTGTTTTTTAATGGTAGGAGGGGCGAGAAAGGTAGTTTGCAACTAAGCAAATCACTGTATTCTGTCTTTAAATCTCAGTTTTCTTATACCATCCAACCCATTAAGGCCCCGAGTGGAACTTTCAGACATTTATAAATACATGTGTCTGTGTATATGGATGTGTGTTCATGTCCATCTGTGTCTACATTAGCCTTAGTCAAGAAAATAAGAAAAGAAGAGAGAGAGCAGAACCTGAAACAGTTTTATTTTGGAGTAAAATAGCTACCATTTGGATTTAAGTAGTTCCTTTATTCAAGAATGTAACAACAACTCCACTGTTTTTTATTTTCCTGTTTTCTCATCAAGATTCCTGCCCTACGCTCCCTCTAGCGTTCTGAAGTATGCACTTGCATCTACACACCCCTGCTGTATTCAGTTAGCATTTAACACGGTATTAAGTTGTTCATTTTGCTTAGACTTTCCATAACCTAAGGGAGAATTGCGGAAAATTAGACAACTTTTCTGAATATATTCCTCCCTGCAGTGATTGAAGAAATACAGGCTAACAGAGGAGAAAGAGAGTAAAGTGTAAAATTAATTCAAACAGGATTTTGTAGTTGGTTGGTAGGGAAAGGAGAGGACTGGGTGTTGAGAAAGAAAGAAGATTTCATTTGCAACAACACTTTTAATCCAAGATTCAGAGGCCAAGAGCAAGAAGGAGATTTGCACTAAAGCACCAATTACATGGATCTCTTTCTGCTACTCTCTCTAGCAAATAGACAACCCCCCTTTAACATATACACACATTGATTATTTCAAGCATATAAAAAGTAAGAGGTGAATGAGAACGAGATCTTCCTAGTCATCTCCCCCCATTTCATGGAATGCCCTGAATGGACAGAGATAAGAGGTACTTTTCTTCTCACCCCATTGTGTTTCAGTAACAGAGAGAGAAAAAAGGTGAGATTAGATTCACATGTTCTTAAAAAAAAAAAAAAGGAACAGAGATAAGTAAACTCCCTCCAAAACAATAAAACAATATTTCCAAGCAACTTTTTGTTTCTTCTTAGTAGCTACAGTTTTAGTATTTATTTTACATTACCCATGGCCCCAGCTGAAGAATAGGAAAGACCTAAGCAAACACAAAAATGAAGCAAAACTCTATTCACAGCATGGTTGTGTTTTTTTGTTGTTGTTGTTGTTTTGTTTTAAAGATTTTTGTGTCAATTTAAAACTAAACCTCCCAGAAGCATTACAGACTTTCCAAACAAACAAACAAACAAAAATCCCTTGAAAGAAAGAAAGAAAAAAAGAAAGAAAGAAAGAAAGAAAGAAAGAAAGAAAGAAAGAAAGAAAGAAAGAAAGAAAGAAAGAAAGAAAGAAAGAAAGAAAGAAAGAAAGAAAGAAAGAAAGAAAGAAAATGGTGAAGATGGTGAGTTTTTCCTACTTTGCCCAATTCTCATAAAGGTAAAAATAAAATGAAAACAATTTTGCCACCAGTCATCTGTGATATTCTAGTCATTAGATTAAATACTTGGCATCACTTGTACTAAATGACAGATATTTGCTGCAAACTCTTGTTCTATGGATAACATACAAACCAAAACATTTTAATTAAATAAAAAGAAACATAATAAGAAAAAAGAAAAGAGACAAAAAAGCTATTTTAGATCAACCCATGAAAATGAACAACCTTTATCTGCAAATCTGAAGTTTTACCACAATGATACTAAAAAAAGATGGTGCACTCAGTCACTGCATAACAGAAAATTCTGCTTCAACTCTAATGTTTCACAAGGATGTCAAGTTAAAATTGGAAGGTTATGACAATTCTGTTAACAGATCACCCATTCAATCCACTTTAAAAGGCAGAATCTTCTTGCTATTCTTCCCCCTACGACATCACAGTTTTCCCCTAGCTGTTGATCCACTTTTCTATACCAGAAATATTGATTCTTGTCAATCTGTGCTTTTATACTGACGTATTCATATATTCTATGTTTTAAAACATATAGAAAAAATGGTTACTCAATCCAATCAATTTCTGTTCAATGTCCATTTTTGAAGAAAAATGTACATTTGGAGGTCATAAATTCAAAAATTATGCTGTCACATTTGTTTCATGATGTTCTATGTAATCTACAGTGTATAAATATCTGCTGAAGTTCAGTAATTTTGAACTATTTGATTTTAACAAGTCCTTATATCAAGTCCTGATTTTCACATGGAATTGGAGCATTCCAGTGACAAAAATGCACAACTAATGTTTTTACCACAACAGTTTTGCTCCAAATTCTTAATTGTATGTAATAAGCCTATATTAAATGCTTTCTCATGCAGACTTACAGTGCTGTCAATATATGCTTCAGTCCATACTACATCGTGCTCTTGGTCAATAACCTTTGGTCGGCTAAGAACATGGAGATATTCCATGACATTCTCTTGAACATCAGCTAAGGTAGAGATCTGAGTAAAAAAGCCTGTGAAAACACAATTTGAAGTTATAAAACAGACAGAACAAATTAAGAAAGATTTCAACAAGGAGTATTATATGTGTTATATCTGTCATTTTTTCTGCTTCTTTATTTCCAAAGGAGAAGTGCAAAGAGGGGATGTTTGATGAGAAGCAGCCTCAAACAGTAATAACCAGTGAAAGAACAAGTCTGTAGAACCATTGGCCATTCTCGAAGAGCTGGGTTCACAAGACTGTTATGAATTGCTGCACTGCCTCTCCCAAACTCTCTATTTCCAGAAAACTTTTGTTGCTTGATGGTAAAGAAATTTTGGGATTTTTTTTAAATGGTGCATACTTTATAAATATAAACTGGTATTAATACCTTTGTACAAAAACATCTCATCCAAAGTTTTTCTGATTTCAAGCAGCATTACTGATTAGAACTACAGTCACAAAACAGTAGTTGTAAATGTTCTAAAATGCTGACCCTTGTAGAATATGACTAAACCTCAGATAACAGCAATATGTTATTTTCAAATGGCAGGTCACTGGGAATGGAGACTGCAACTAGAATTGCTTGCCTAAGTGATCACAGCTTTGTTAATCCTTTGAAACATCTACTACTACCTGACAGCATTGAGAACAGCAGAGGCCACATCTGTTTGAGCCCTCACCACTTCTTTTTTATTGCTTAGATGTCAAGTACCTTTACACATCATGACTTCGGAATCTGGAGCCCACATCATGCAAGTGTTACAAAGGACTGACAAATTTCAAGGTTATCGTTTCTTCAGGCCTTACCTAAATGCATCGAATGCCCTTCATATATATTAATGTCTTTAGTGAGAAAAGAGCAATATGGAATTTTCATGGAAGGTCTTACTACGATTTTACTCTTTTGATATGATCATATCTTCTGTGAAGCTGCAATATCAAGCTTCAGCAGAAAACGTGGCAGCTTGAAAGAACTTTCAAGCAGTGTTTATTACAGACAGGGCCAAGCCTGGCAAGATTGCAAGGGTGCTCTGTGGTCTGAAAGCTAGAACTTTCAGATTTAATGCACTTGCCAATAATTTGTGCAGTACAAAACTGATGTTTCTACATACATTCTGTCTCACACCAGCCACAGATGAATTAAGAATCAAGTATGAATTAAGACAGTTTAAAGACAGACTTTATAGCAGAGATCTATAAAATGACAATTCATAGTAGTTGTTTAATGCATATTTTCAACTAAGAAAAAAACCTTTTTTCCCACAAAATTAATTTGATTATACTACAAACAGATATTGATAGTATAGTAGCACAGTATTCACACTCATAGTATAGAATCCATACTGTTCAAATTTCAGTATTCTACCTAATGAATTTTATTTTCTACTTAAGGAGTTTTCTTTAAAATTATATTTTTTCTATTAAGTCCAGTATTGTGTGAGGAGGTTAACTGACTACTACATATACTATTAAGGCACGTGTTTTTTTTATTTTTTTTCCTAAGGTTCTGAAAGTATTTCGGACAGAATAAGATGATTGACATAAGTTTAATTAGGGAACCTGTACTTGAGAAAGCAGAATTCTATGTATATGTTGAAAATAAATAAAAAAAAAATTATAACATGCTTTCATGATTTACTGGCTTAGAACACTTGTGGGAAGAAGCAATGTGTATATTACTCTTTTTGAAATGTTGCCTGCTCCCATTTTGTGACTGCTGAGTCTCCCAAGTTAAAATGTGAGGTTATCCCTCCTGTAGGTAATAAGGGATATTTCACTATCTGGTCCTTTTCATTGGGTGTAAGTGTCAATACTTAGTCAAAATATGATTATTTGCCAATATGAGCTATTCACTTAACTTTATAAATTATATATATACACACACGTGTATGTATATTTACACACTGTGGTTTATAATCCTTTTAATCAGGGATTCAAAATACTCCAGAACTGTGTGAATCACTCACTTTGCGGGAGATCTCCATTTTCCTTAAAGCAGTTCTGTGTCTAAATTTTGGTATACCTCATTTCAGAAAGCTTAAAAAAGAACCAATATTGAAAGCCATTTGTTCAGCACTGTTCACATGTCTCAAGTTACATACTCAAAAACACAGGTCACTCACAGAAATTCAGAAAAATGAAGCAGAAGCACAAGCAGACTACTAAGCCTTTTGCCTTTCTACCTCCAACTTAGACTCGCGTACAAAGGCTGTAAGCCAGGATTCAGACCACTAAAAGCAAAGGGCACACGAAACACCGCTCATTTCTTTGTGGGAGATTTGCAGGAGGGGACTTCCATTTATGTTCACCTCCCCTGTTCTACCACTACCAAACACATACTTTCAATTTTCCCCATGGACAACTCTAATTGCCCTTAAAAAGCAGACTTAGTCATTGTTTTGTTTCAGTGTTTTCTATGCAATTTTATATCACCAATCCATTATTATTTGTTCTGTTGAGTTCATGAACTTTTTGGTATCATGCCAATACTTCTCTTACAACAGTGTGTAAAATCATAGATGGAGCAGAGACCTGCTAAGTGCTGTACAGTGAACAAAGGGGCAACAACCTGTACTTACACAATATATATTATACAATGTCTAAAATGTCAGAGCAGATTAACTGCTTGAAAAATTGGCATTGCATCTAACGCGATGAAAAAGTCATTTTTAATCAAGGACTACTTTCACACCCATACATGTTGAAATCACAGTTAGTTAACACCTTTTAATGTCATACTTCAATTAAAGTCAAAACCTTAAAGGCTCATTTAAGAAGCTCTTGGATGTATATGCCTGGAAAATTATTTAATTGCAGCCTATAAATTACCTTTCAGATAGAGAATACCTTGCTGGAAAATGAGCATATACTCTGATTGCCTCCTGAAAGTTTTTATGTCAGTTTTTCAAGTGAAAAAATTCATCTCTGTAACACTTCTAAGTCTTGAGTATTACATTAGATATTTCTCTTTGTAGCATTTTTAAGAATTCCTATTCTCATATCTCATGTAACACCTTACATAATATCACAGAACTCTCCAGGCAGCATTTTACATTCAAAGTATTCATTGCTTGTTGTAGTACATGCAAACCATATCCCTAAACTGCACAATAGAGCAAACAATTTTTTGCCCAATTTCCTACAAGAGATAATGATTAAGTCTATCTGTTATTCTGAATCAATTTCAAACAAACTTAACAAAGAAATAAAGGTCTCAAATAAAAATTTCTGGCTATGCCCAGATTGAAAGTGACATTGAGCATCCTGTTTGGAAGGAGCCAGATGGTAAATCAGCACATGTATACTGGCACACATGTAGTTGCAGGCTAGCTATGCAGTGCTCCTTGCCAGAGATTATGACAGCTAGAGAAGTCAAGGTTAGCGAGTGGAGGAAAAAGAGTTTAGTGTGAAAAAAAAAAAATAAATTAATCATTTCTGTGATTCACAGATTTATTCATATACCAGACCACAACAGAAGAAAAGTTGAGTGTTAGAGACTTTATTCTTTTTAATTGGGTAATTTCAAATAACTGAGTTTAAAGAAATGTAAAAATTGCTGCTAACGATATGCAAAAGATAAGACTTAGATGAAAATGGTGTCAACCATATGGATTCTCTCTAGGTTTTTCATAATGTGATCTCAGGTGTGGGCTTCATTTTCAATTTTTGTGAAAAGTTCCTTTCTTGCATTGAAGATTTGGTCTGTTTAAATATGGTTTGTATCCTTACAAATATGGTTTGTGTGCTTTTGTAACTCACATTAGAAAAATTTACAAAGGTTTTATTGTTTCCATGAGTCAGTTAATATGAAGTTAGCTAGCTTTTATGAACGTATGGTTCATCTATTTACTTGTTTCTGTGAAAGGTGGTTTTCCTTAAGTTCTAGCTTCCATTACAGCAAAGAGAAATGAATTGCAAAAGCTACACAAATTACCTTTCCCATATTTTTGATGCTTGTTCTAATATTTAGTTTTGAATTTTCTCCTGTTGGGAAAACTCCACCAAAAGCTACTATAGTATGGCCAGAGACAGCATTGGGTAATATTCTCTTAGTTCATTTTCCCTGTATATTTAGACTTTTTGATGATTCATGTGTTGGTAGCTATGTAACAAATGTGTAACCAATGTCAAACCTCACAAGAATTAGCTTCCTACGCTGTTAAATTAAACTCCTATCCAGAGATCAGAGGTACCCCATGGGTTTAAAAACCTTACTCTTCCCATAACAAGGTTTCATCATCAGATAAAGACATGCTCTGAAATTCTGAGCACAGTTGCTAAGGCTATGTAAGCAACAGCAGCAAACCTGTGCTTAAATTTTTACATTCTAACACCTGCTTCCTAGCTCCCTGGTGTGAGAATTATGCCACCCTTATGCTCCTTACAGCCAGCGCTACTTTTTGTCCCCAGCAGGAAAAATTCATGAAGGAAACGGGTAAGATTTGGTAATGACAAGCATGAGATGCATATAACAATGTAGTTAAACACAGACACTTATGCTCTGCAAGAGGGCTGCCTTTCCATATTACACAGTCCATTACAATGTTTTTGGATATTTTGTTTTTCACTAAAACATCCACCATTAGACTTGGAACTTTTAAAAATGCTTCCAATAGATTTTTAAATGGAGTGCCTCACTTTTCATTTTCTGGACACATGTAAAATAGATGCAATATTATTGCAACTAATAAAACATCAGAATTGAAAAATCCTCTTCGGGTAGGGACTAAGGGGGGAATTCATTGTTTCACTGCAGCTGTAAAGCTCCCATGGAGAATTCACCCTCCTCCTCCTAAGAGGCCTCTCGAGCAGGTGAACAGTATCTGTAACTGGCTGCCTGCCACTCCCCACAATAGCCCACAGTGCAGGAGGTGCTGGGGTCATGCTGTTAATGGGAATGGATGCAACTGGGGCTTCCTGTAAGCAACTCTTCTCTGCTAATACAATAGTCTATAAACTGCCACAGCTGGGGCACAATTTGCCTTAGGGCTGATCTGTCCTCTGCTGGCAGTTAGATAGCCGCTATCAGACCTCTGATATGCAAAGCATTTTCTCTTCATTGCTTTCCCAGCTTCTGCTCCTTTGTACTGATGAATCCCCTCTTTTGTCCATTTTGCAATATGCCAGCCACAGTGATGCTGGGTGATTAATAAACATTTGAAACAGAGGCTGTCAAATTACAAATGCAATAGAGAATTTTACTGAAAAAAATATTTAATACTGTCTGTTTTGTTAGTCAGTAACACATTAACTCCCATCTTTATTTTACAGCTTTCTACTGGAAGTGACTGCTGAGGGAAAGATAGTGACTGCTTACTTTAAAATCTGGCACACACACACTGCACATCAGGAAACTTTTACCTTTTTTCAGTTGAGGATGTTAGTACATGTGCACTAGGTTATGATACAGAAGAGTAAATCACTGCAAATTTCACAAACCACTCTAGAGGGACATTGGGGTTCTTGAATGTTTTAATGTATTTAAAATGGTTTGGTGTTTTGCTTCATTAAGCCAACTCCCTCTGGATATGCCCTACTTATACACAAAAATGTAACAGAAAAAGGGGAGGGGTGGGAGTATGTTGTTCAAGGTTTCACCACCAGAATCTAGAAGCTAAATACGTTTTGCAAGGTGGTATGGAATTTCCCCTGTGACCCTTTTTGATGGAAAGGACTGCTGTCCACAGTCCAGTCAGCTGGAAACCCTGCAAACAGCCTTCATCTATGCTGTGCTTCCAAGGGGAAAATCACTGCAAGGAAAATTGATTTTAGGGCCATTGACCCTCAGTGACAACAACATACTTTGGCCCACCCATGCAAGTAGTAAACTGCAGTCCAGCCATTCAGCCAATCTTTAGACCAGCTTTACTACACTGTTCATCTGTCTGTGCTGTAATCCTTCCTTTCACTAAAAGAAAATGGGTGAGCTGTTGTTGAAAACTGTAAAGGAAGAACTCTAAATCCATACTGCCTGACGTGACAATTTATGGTGCTTCCAATTATGATTTTCAAAACCATAAAAAAGTATTTATTTACTGATTAGAGGTAGAAGATTTTTTGCATTGTAAGCTACCAGAAAGTAGGTATTGTACCTGTTAAACAGAGTAAAAAACAAAACAAAACAAACAAAAAAAGTATAGAAGAAACAGTCATTAAACTGATCAGTTGATTCATATGAGTAAGATTCTGACTCGAAGCAATGTGGTTCCGAAAAGAACAAAGTAGTCTTGAAGAATAACAAAGGTGACCCCTCTGAGAATAAAGACATAGACCCGATGATCTACTGAGGCAGTCTCTATTGCCTGGTCCTAATTTCTGAGTTTCTGTACTTAGATCTTTATGAATCTGAAGAACAGGGCTAAAAAGCTAAAAGATTTTGTTGATTAAATTGTCTTCAAAAAGATGCTTCAAAGGATTCTTATAGTATTACTTAAACTAAATTATGGTGTAATATTAGCTGATTAAGACAAGACTTCAAACTAAGTAATTTTCATCAGCTGGACGTAACAGTAGTTACAGAAATAATGACTAAATGGATAGCACCTGATGCAATTCATCATAATGTAATGTGGCACAAAGGAAAAAAGAACTTTTCTTTCCAAGAGAAAAGGAAAAGGAAAACCTGAAGAGTAATTAGTTTTTTTTTTTTTTTTTCTGAATCATTCTTACTTATATTAGTCAATCCTTTTACTGTAGCATCTCAGCATCTTACATGTATTAATGCTCCTTCTTTACAGCATATAAACCTGTTTTTTCAATTACAGTCAGTTCCTCATGGGACAGGATGTCTGGTGTTTTACATACTATGCCTAACTCAACAGGACTCACACCCAGCATTCTGAGGTACCAAAGCAACTGTGACCAAGTAATAACAGCTACAACAGGACAAATGCTTTGAAACTAAGGTTTGGTCTCTGAACTAAAATTTAAGACCACGTCATTAAAAAGATTCAGGCATTTTAAGAAAGAAAATATATTTGAAATTGTTTTTTGCTTTTTAAATTGTATGCTATGGATAAATAAGTTTTTTTCCTTCCTGGAAAAAACAACCCAACCTCTTTGATTAGTTGTCAGTGGCACCATATCTGTAGAAGAGGTCAAGTATGCAGGAAGATTCTGATAGAGTTTTGAAAGCAAGGCTTTCACAACTGAAGGTTAACTAACCTTTGTTAGCACAGGCCATCCACTTCAGGTTATCAGCAAAAGCAGCTTCTCTTCCAATCAGATAGGTAAAAATACGAACCTGAAGGTACAATGAAGAGATCAAGTCAATTAATACTACAGTCATTTAAAACCTATACAGTGGAACTTCAGATACAGATGTGCAATTCATATGGATAGACATTTTGTCTTCACAATAAAATATGGCTTTTGTTTTATGTAACATAATGGCTGATCTCTTCAAATGCTTCTAGTCTGACATTTAACTGAAAGTTAAGGTTAAATGGCTGAAGTATAAGCGAGAATAAACTAAAACCATCAGAGTACAAGACAAAATTATGTGTTTCACACAAATCTGTTCTGCCTTTTGAATTCAGAAAATTGCTTTGGTGTGGAAGAAGAGGCACTTAATTAGTAAATACTTCTATAGAAGAAGAATCTGAAAAAACAGGCAAGCAAATTTCCCTCAGTTTTCAAAGTTCATATGCCATTGTATCTGTCAACTTAGAGGCAGGTACCCACAGGTGGCACTTGTGCTATCAAGTGATGAACTAAAGACTCATGTACAGGGCTGACACAGTTCCAGATAAAAATATCCATGCAAAGAGCCATGCAGTTGGACTATGCATGTGCAGATATACACACAGGGACGTCTGTCCAGAAATCCTAGAAAACTGGCTGATTGCCTTAAAATTCTGTCCAGATAAATTTCTTCGCAGAGAAGGGGAGCATACTTTGGAAAACATACTTTGGTCCCACCCTCCCTCCAGTAGGAACTGAACCAGCTCTGTGGAGGGTGGGACTCAGCATCAGAAAGGTGAGACAGCCCCTGCAGCCAAAACAGTGTCACATCTCACAGAACATCCCTACAGAAACATGTACAGGACAGACATTTAAGAAATAAACCTATGCAACTCTTATTAGTGGGAGCATTTAGTTCACTCTGATTAAACCAGAATAGAAAGACAATAAATAATTCATTATTTAAAAAATATAAGTTTAAGAGCATCTCTGTTGTTGATAGTATCCTTCCTTTCCTTATTTCATCTCAATTATTGTCTTTTATTATACTTTTATGTATTTCTGATTGAATTTTGCACTCACAAAAATAACATTAGCATGAGCAGGCAGTAGTGTAGCCAGCAATAAGTATTGCTAAAATACTTGCACACTGACTTACATTATCTCTGCTAAATAATTTTCACTGATATAGCACACTGATACCAAACTGCACGATGGTTTTTGCAACGTGATGCTCTTCACTCAGCCCCTGAAATAAGCTGGCTTAAGTAACTAAATCCAAGATTAGTGTTAAGGATTTGTCTTTCAGGTTTGATACAAGCTCAGATGTAGAATTTGGACATCTGAAAGATTTTGTTGTTGTTGTTTAAAAGGGGTATCATGGTCACTCTCAGTCTTAGTCTCCTGTTATCTGTTATTGCTAGCAAATACTCTATTTGTTTCTTCTCAAAGTGCCACAGTTGTCAAGTTTGTCCAAAATAAAACTTTAAGTACATGCATGCTATATGGGAGGTAGTAGTTTTGTACTCCTTCCCTCTCTCCTTCCCCCACCCACCCCCTTTTTTTTTGTTAGCATTTTTACTGCTTTGTGGCTTTTTCATAATCAAGAGTGGCGTCAGTATCGTACCTAATGTGCTGCTGTTTGGAGAACTCTATTCTGCTCTTTCATAAAAGATCATCAGTTATTCATCTGTAACTTTTATGAGTCTGCAGCTACAAGTTCATATGACACATATAACACACACTAGAAAGGGAAACTTTTTCCAGGATGCGGACGAAAAATTCTACACAAGAAATAATGAGACTTCATGTATGAGACCTACATCTCTGAAGATTTGTATGATATTATATTTTTCCCTATTTTCTTTTTTTCACTGATATACTCCTTTATGTTATTCTGTACCGATATTAAAAATGCTTGAGGGCTGAAAAAAAGTTAGTACATTGCAGATTATCCCCTTGCAATCTTCAATCTGGCCTGCAAATTTCAGAGGAAATTAGATTTATATAATTAAGGCCATGACTTTAAGACGTTAGCAGTATCGGAATGGATACAGGAAGAAATGAAAGGAAATGTTAAAAAAAAAAAATGAGAAAGGTTATTTAGCTCTGCCCCACACAGAAGACTTGCACTTAACGAAATTGTGAGAGGAAGAAATAAACAGCTCTTTACAGGATTATAGGATGATTTCTGAGGAGGAAATTATTCTTTCCGTTGCTCAATACCAGTTACATGCCCTGTTGCAAAACGCAAAAGTGGTTTTCACATTTTAGATGTGAGAAAAAGCAGCACTGTGTGCAAAGAGTGTGATCAGACTTTTAAATATTTTCAAAGGCAACATTTCCAGCAATAGCCTTACGTCAGAGCAACAGTTGTCTCATTTTTATGTATAAGTGCATTCACACACACACAAATGTGTGCACACTTCTCATCTGAAAAGTGCAATAGCACACAGCTTATGCTACACCTGAATAATATCCTTCTAGAGTTATTTGTTACAAGTATAAGTAACTCACAAATTGCCTGAAAGTAGGAAGAGGGGTATCCACTTGTTACTATTAGCAGAAATATTGTTTTGAAGAAAAATTGAAGGCTACGCAAACATCCTGGAACAGAACACACACACCACAACGTCTTGGGGCATTGCAAGTTGGGGGAATGGCCCCTGCAGGGCAGGGCCACTCCTCAAGGCAACCTCAACATGCTGAAGGCCCAGGCTGACAGGAACTTCATAAGGTTCAACAAGACTATATAAAAATGTCCCGTTATCTGGCATGGAAAAATCCCATGCACTAGCATAGGTAACAGGGAGCTGGCTAGAAAGCAACTTTGCGGAAAAGGAACTTGGGTCCCTGGTGGACAACAAGCAGTGAGCCCAGTGTGATTATTCCCCTCTGTTCCATTGCGAGACCACATCTGGAGTACTGACCCCCAGTTTTGGACTCCCCTATAGAAGACAGACACTGACATACTGGTGAAGCCAGACTCTTCTTTAAGGTGGACTCTAAGAGGACAAGATGGCAAAGGGAAAAAGTCAGAACAATGGAAATTCTGATCAGTTGTAAGGAAAAACCTTTTTATTATGAGGGTGGTAAAATACAAGAAAACATTGTGCAGAGAAGCTGCAGAACCTGCATCCTGGGAGACATCCAAAATCTGGCCAGACAAGTTGCTGAACAGTCTGATCTTACTTCACCTGCTCTGAGCAAGGGGTTGGACAAGATGGTCTTCAGAGGTCTCCTTCCAACCTAAATGATTCCATGAAAATAGCTATCTTTTACACAAGAGATTCAAAATTTGACTTATTTTCTAGTAGAATAATTGCTTCTACATTTTGTGGATTTTGAAAATAAACCAAATAGATTAAGTTAGGAATGGAAATTGTCTATTTGTAGGTGCAAACATGGTGCTAATCAAGTATGAGAAAGAAAATTAATAACTCCATAATGTAACACTAAGAATTCCAACTAAACCCCATTTCTGATCCTTTTATCTTTTTATCAGCATACTTAATAGGATTATCATTATCCACACTTTTCCACAGAAACTCTGTTATCATCATTAAAAAGCTGTACACAAAATATGTTCCAGAACATTTTATTCAATAGCTAATTGGGTCTCATATTCACAAAGCAGACATTTAAATCATATAGAGAACTAATTACATGCAAAGAAATGTCATGATGTGAGAAATTTATGAAGACCTCTAATTTAATTCAGTTGCAATTCAAAAGCAAAATCAAATATTTCTCATCATTTTTTGAATTCACACATATAAAAATAATATATTTACTATATATACACTATATTTTACGTTAATACATATATTAAAGTAAAAAGTAGACTCTAGCAACTTTATATTAAGTTCCCATAGCTTATTTTCCACAGAAGTTGTAAGATGTATTTGGAGGATTTCTCTCTTTACACTCAGTTGTGATACTATAGTCCCTCATTGTCCCTTTTTCTGTCTTCTTAATGGCCAGATCCTCTTTCTAGGCATACAGGGTGTCTTGCAGCTATTATCTTGCCTAGAGACAAGATTTCAATCACAAAACCTTCTCCAGACTTTCAAAGATAAAATGTACATAGAATTCAATCATGATTTATATTTACATAGCTTAAAAAATATATACACTAATTGTGTAGTGATGTTAATTAGTTTGAATCAAATAGTATGCATAATGCTACTGAGTCTAGAGAATACAGCATTAAAGAATAGTACTTTCATGCTTTGTTGATGGCTACCAAAACGATTAATAAAAAATCTTTATTTTCTAAACACAAGTGAAAGGGCATAGTGAGATTTATACTCTCAAAATACAGCATAAATCACTGTCACAGTTTATCTTTCTGAAAATAATGCTAGAATATAGCCTATGATGAGACTGAATACGTCTGAGAGATTTATATCTAATGATCTGCTTTAATCTATACAGAATCAAATGACATTGTGTTCCTAATAAAAGGAGACCAGCCTTATCTAAAAGAATGAGCAGTAACAATGATAATAGGCCTAGGCAGCAACCAAACTGCATTAAACCTACAAATAATAAAATTTCAGCAAATAGATATCACAGATCATCAAGAAGAATGGACTGCCTCTGTGAAACTCTTGCAAGGATTTTAATGACTTTTCTCTGAGTGCATTTTAAACATATAGTTTATTTGGTATCTGCAGTATCTCTGGAAGGTATTTAAAGCATCAAAAATACTTCTAATTTGCTGGCATTGCTTTAAAAATAAAAATAAAAGCTATAGACAGCTAGCACTAAAGATGAATGATGAGTTCATTAAGTGCTGTTATAGTTCCTTATCCTAATGATTTGTATATTTTTCTCTATGCACTTTTTGCTGCACACATTATATAAATGATGTTTACTAGCTTTACCATAAAGTACAAAATCTTCTATAAAATGAAATATAAGGTAAGCTATATTTTTAAAATGCCATCTCTATACCGTTCATTATTTAATGGAATGACTTACGTTTTATAGTAATGCAAGGTCACAGAAAGGTATTTTAGTTAAAAAAAAAACAAAACAAAACACTAAGACATTGAAGTTTACCTTTTTTGTCAATTTTAAAGATCATTAACAAGTTTTATGGATATTGTTTAATACTTCATTCAGGATAGGCAGAAAAATCCTCAAAATCAGCTCCAATGGCAAACAATTCTGATTATCGCCCTACTTCTATAAGTTTCATTGACCAGTTCATTGAACCTACCCGTGGAAACTTAACTCACTGTGAGCTTGCAGTGGGAAACACTCGTGAGTCCCTAACCATTCAGCGTAGAACCAGTTTTACAAAACAAACACTTGCCATATCATTTTCTGCTGTCAGAAATCACAGCAATGACTTAGGTAGCAAATGAAGTTAGAACTGAAACTTTCCTGAATAAGTCTACAATCTAAATCCCATTTTTCAAAACAAACTTGGACCTACATAGCTCTTTTATACTGGTTTTACTCTTTTGTGTAGGCATAAGGTTAGATCTTATGTAATAATTCTAGATGCACTGGTACTGTCTGTGGTATGATAGCAACAAACAGGGACAAAGCAGCTGTGATCATATACCTGTTTTCTGCATCTACATAAAAATATAACTAAGTCAACAGTACAGAAGTACTGCATTAATTCTGCAACATAAGTTCTAATTACTTCAACTTCTGCATGTGGACAAGACCTATGCAGTGATGGGTTTATGTATGTTGCAGAACAGCACACATTGTTATAGTTACCATTAAAAATGTTATTGTAAATAGACTAGACATTAGACACCAGATTTAATATCCATCCATATTCTCAGATGCCACATAAGATAAATGTAGTTAGGTAAAAACTGTTAAGAGTGACCACCAGATTTTCTTCTTTGTATATCTGAAGTAAATGAAAGGAGAGTGTGTCAGAGCAGATCTGCTCTGAAAAATGATTCCATGAAATCTTTATTTTACTCAAATAATCCAGATGTAGCACTAATATTGTACAGTCCACTGATAAATGTATATAGTACTGATGCATATAATTGAAATCTCTATAATAGATGAGAAAGGATAAAGTGTGTCTCCTTCTATGGTTTGTATTGAACCTTATTGAAAGTAACACAGTGGAAATTATGAGCTTTAGTATGTACATACACTATATACACGCTTATACACTGATACACTTACATCAGTATCTTCTGGTACAACACAACACTAAAAATTCTTATGGGTCTTGTAGTGATTTAGCGCCAGCAGGCAGCTCAGTACCATCCAGCCGCTCACTCTCCCCAGGTGGGATGGGGGAGAGAATCGGAAAGGTAGAAGCATGAGAACTCATGGGTTGAGATAAAGACAGCTTAATAGGCAAAGCGAAAGCCATGCACACAAGCAAAGCAAAGCAAGGAATTCACTCGCTACTTCCTATCGGCAGGCAGGTGCTCAGCCGCTTCCAGGAAAGCAGGGCTCATCATGCATAATGGTTTCTTCAGAAGACAAATGCCATTGCTCCCAGCGTCCCCCCCCTTCCTCTTTCTTTGCCTCAGCTTTTATTGCTCAGCTTGACGTCATATGGTACGGGACATCTCTGGTCAGTCTGGGCCAGCTGTCCTGGCTGTGTCCCCTCCCAGCCTCTTGTGCACCCCCAGCCTCCTCACTGGCAGAGCAGCATAAGAAGCAGAAAAGTCCTTGGTTCTGTGTAAGCACTGCTTTGTAACAACTAAAAACATCGGTATGTTATAGAACCATAGAATCATATAAGTTGGAAAAGACCTTCAAGATCATCAAGTCCAACCGCCAACCTGACCTACGGAGTCCCACCACTAAACCATGTCCCTTAGTGCCACATCCACACATCTCACAGGACCTCCAGGGATGGGGGACTCCACCACTTCCCCGGGCAGCATGTTCCAGTGCTTGACCACCCTCTCTGTGAAGAAAGAATACTTATATAAAGGCTCTTTCAAGATTCTATACACCATATAATCTATAGGTAAAAAAATTCCTTCAGCCTATGTCTCAGAAGACGTTCTCCTAATTTTTTAAATTTCACAAAAATACCAATGCCCTTGACCATCACAAGACACATTAGACAATGTAACACAGAATATTGATTTTTTTTGTATTTAACAGTGATGTGCAACTGCTGATTAAAAAAAAATGTTGTCAGCAGACAAATTCAGTACATTAGACTAAAAGATTTACATTTGTTAATTTGCAAAAAGACTGAAATTGTGTTTGGGGACAAGGTTTGAGTTCTTGGTACCTGTTTAAGGTACTTTTTTTTTTTTTTTAGCAGTACTTTGTTCATTTTTATATATATATATTTAAGAACTACATTCTATTCCTTTGTTTCTGAGTGATATGGCTGAGGAAAATACCAACTGTTGAAGAGCAATTTCTTTCATTGTGCAGTCATAATGGTTTTCTTAAAGGTTTCCATGGGCCCTCACACAGAAGAACATGAGTCTTATGCTTTTACAGTTCTGGCAGGATGTTGTACATGGGTACCCTCCAGAAGCCTTCAGGAAGATGAATGGGCACAGCAGGTTGTCTGACAGTCTTTTTTCCAAAGCCAGAAACAGGAGGCAGATCCAGAAAGAAATACTGCCAGAAGGGAGAAAGAAGGGTCCTGTGTCANTTAGGGCAGCCTAAAATGGACTTTGGAGAAATCAGTGTCAGCTTTCAGCCCTCAGATGGTCAAGTAACTATTTAAGCTTTTGTGCCGAGCCTGCTCCTCTTCCTGGCAACTGNGAAGGGAGAAAGAAGGGTCCTGTGTCAAGGATAAAAGTGAGATGGGATGTAGGACAATACATCCCGCACGCTGTTAAACCCAAGCTCTCCATGACTTTTTTT
>VXAA01005817.1:205322-259843 GCA_013399115.1 Anseranas semipalmata
CGCCGGCACGTAGCAGGGCGGCGGTGGGCCCGGGGCTGGCCCTGCCGCCGGCTGTTCCCTGGTTTCGTCAAAAATCCAACACAGAGCATTGTGTGAGCCTCTACGAAGAAAATTAACTCTGTCCCAGCCAAAACCATAACAAACTAAACCAGAGAACATTTTAATCAAGGCAGGCTGAATAAAATCAAAGCTGCTATGGGCTAGTCCCAGAAGATCCAGTAATTATATTTACATAGTCCACATATGCCCTGGCTAACTTAGGATAAGCCAAATGAAAAAAAAAAAAAAAAAAGAAGAAGAAAGAAAAAAAAAAACCCACACCTTTCAATATTCAAGAGCTTTGACTGAATCAGGATAGTGTTTTCATCTGAGAAGTCTTCATCAGATGGATATAAAGTACCTCTCTGGCAAAAAGCATATGACAGAAGGGCAACCCTTCAGTTCTGAATAATTTTGAAAGCTTTGTAAGATGTTTGAGATACCTGAATCAAAATATTTTCAATTTCTGAACAGTAAAATAAGAGATCATCCATATCAAGGCTTAACATAAACTGCTAGCTGTGAAGAAAGCAAATATTCTCAGACAAAAACACTAGTTTTGAATTGTTATATCATATCTACAAAACTGAAAATTGTAGATGTTATCAAGGTTCACTCAATGCAAAGCAAAGCTTATTCTAAGAGCAAAAACTATCATCTTTGGAATTATACTTGCTATTCCTGCACAGTACGCAACTCCTACAGATATGCCATAGACTACATTTCTTTAAGACAATGTTTACAGAAAATGGACTGACAGCTCTAAAGGAACATTACAAAAACTGAAAGGACAGTGCAACTAGAATCTTTAATAGAGTTCGTGACTTTCCCACTTCATATTTTTCTGTATTTTTCTAAAACAGGCATGGAAAGGCAAAGAATACCATTTGAGATTGATGTATTTTAATTATCTTTAAAACAGCAGCTGTAGAAACCTTTCATATATTACCTTGTTATTATGTCTCATTCCTGACCCAGAAGGATCACCTCTGGGAAAGAGCACTCCATTCAGTTTCTATTCTTATTAAAAGATCACTGCATAAACTCAAATGATGCTGAACTATAGAATTATATTCCTATTAAGAAACAGACCAATTTCAACAGTGCGTTTTATGACAGTCAGCTTCTGCGTGCAACACTGTGGATCCTGGTCCAAACCACTAGCCCATAGTGAGCTAGTGAGAAGAAGCACAACATGTCAACAGTTGTCACAAATTGTGCTGGTAACTACTCCCATGTATGCAGCAGAATTAAATAATATTAAGGCATTGAATCGCTAAGCTCAGTAGTTCGAGTACACAAAACAGAACACAAATCTTAGACCACAGTAAAATACTTAGATTAACAGTAGAAGTTTAATTGCATATATAACCATTATTTTTTGACCTGTTTTCTTTCTGGTTTTCCAGTCTCTGTTCTATACTCTTGTTGCCTTACCTAGGCACAGATCATGGTTTGGATTACACAGGTGGTTTGTTCTCTATTCTTTGTTACATCCTGTCTCATTTTGTAAAATAAGAGAGTTCTGTTAATAAGCTTCTTACTGTTACAGCTAGGGAATGTTCAGAATGTATATAAAATCTCACACTCAACCATTAGTGAGAAAACCTAGGAAAGATGATTTAAATGACAGCTATTTCAGTGCTAACCACTTCATCCGAAATATCCACTTAACGGTTTCATCCCTTACGTATGGATTAAACTGCAGTCCCTGAACTGTCCTCACCTCTGAAACTTCATTTAACTAGCAGAACAGAGAAGAGAATAGGAACCTTCTTTATCTGTGTTAAGCAAGACAAGTCAATCTGCAAGATTGTACACACTGGAACTGTGAAGACATATTTTCATGCCAAGCAAGCCTGTAAAATAGTATTTCCAAAAACTTAAAACACAGTGTGGGAGGGGAAATGGGACTTCTGCTTACAGCTGACAGTAGAGACATCTGCTTGAAGCTGCAAACTACTTCATGGTCACCTTAAGCAAAACAGCCTTTCCTTTCTGCCTCAGCAAGAAATAGCAATAGCCTTGTCGCAAGAGCTATGAAATTTAAGTAATAAGCGGGATATATGGATGAAATTCAAGTTCCCATAGTAATAAGTTATGATGGTCCAGGAATGCCTCAGCTAGTCTCTCCACAGATGAGAAAATTGATCGACTTGGAACAATGGATCAACATGAGACTAAGCGATTGCCTGAACATCCAGGTAGCCCCACCATAAAGAACTGGCTTGTTGCAGCAGCTCTCTGGGTGGGAATTCTGAACATCCTGGGAGATTTCCCTAGGCAATTCATGCTATGGCTAGACTACCTGATAGGCACTATTTGTATATTTCAAAGTATTGATCAACAGCCTCGTTGGAGAATCTGGGCATCCCAGAGACTTCTTCATGCAATTAGTGCTGTAGAATTGACCAAATGAGTAGTTATCATAATAGAAAGTGTCAGGAACAGTCACACTGGAGAGTCTTCTGAACATACATAAGATAGTTAGGAAATGTTTTGTACATCATTTAAGACAGCAAATAGCAATGAATTATGCCTGTGCTGGAGTAGTCATATACAACCACCAGTCAGATGGAAATGAAGATTCAGCAGAAGATCAATAGAGAACTCCTCACCCAGTACAGCTGAAGACACTGTTGGAAGGACCTTTGTCATCACCTCAACAGAAGCAAGCATCCTATTCAACATACTTGTTTCCCAAATTGAGCATTATCCTACCAAAAGATTCCCCGCAAAAGTGATTTAAAATTTTGGTCTTCGCAACACTCTCAATAGTGTATTGATGAAAGGACTTCAATTTTCATTTGTTCAACAGCTAAGAAAGTGACAGTTGCAGATGAGACCAGAGATGGTCTAGATTTGATTTACATGCTGTAATTTCAAGATTCACAAAAGCGATTCTTTAATTGCCTGAATTTGGTGAACCTAATAATTCAAAAGGTTGCCATTTATTTAGATAACTTGCTTGCATTAGTAAAACTTTCCAAAAAGAAAAATCATTGGTCTTCCTTAACATATTTTAACCTGTGCTGCATATGGTCATCCAAAAAGAGAAGATGGACAACCAGGAAAAAGAAAAATTGATTTTTGTATTGACATTTGTTTTCCTACTCTCCCTAAACCTATTCATGTGTTATTTAAAAGGCATTGAACACTTACACAGTTTAGTATATTAAAAACATATTGAAACGTTTGTGTATCTTTAATTAAAAGCAGAGCAGAATGATTAATAATTTTCATTAAGAGCTGGTCTAGTGCCACTCCTCTAAGTACAACCCCCCAGAGCTATATTCTTAAAGTCTGGTGCTGACAAAAAGTAAGTTCTGGTTCACTCTTTTGGAATATGACTAAGAGAGCACATAGGAAGAATATAGGGAAAAGTAACAGTTTAAGGTGGAAAGAAAAATGTCCCTTTTGAAATTCTTATGTGCACCCCCCCTTCCAGGCATTTTTCTATTCAGAACAATAGCTTTGGGGAGCTTGTCTATTCTTTAGAAAGCCTACCAAGTGTTAAAAAAAAAAAATCAACTGAAACAAAAATAAGCATGTTAACTTTACAAGCTATATTTTTCGTGGCAGAATCAACAATTACATCACATTTTAATTTGCCAGGGTTAACTTCTGATTCTATTCTTTTGCTATTTCAGTTTTATGTTGTGAATTGTCTCTTCATAACTAGTTCCTTTTTCTGTTGATTATGAATTTTTCATGCTCCATTTCTTCTGAAGCTTTATTATAGCAGAAATGTTCTTAGAATCAGTTACAAAGCATAAACTAAAACTTTTCATCCTTTAAGAACCAGGAACTAGCCTATCTTCCTTGGGGTCCTGCTGCTTTATAATTTCTGACCTCTTTTTTAGGTTCAAATTCCTGAAGTAACCTAAACTTACTTGCAATTTAGAAATAACTTGAGGTTTTATTTATGCTTCTACTGTTTCCCTCCCAAAATTACACTGTGCCTGTTGCCATTTCAGGATTGATCTTCAATATCACTCCTTACATAATCCCATTCTCTTGTTCCTCTCTCTTTTTATGCAGCTCTACCTCAGAAGACACCAAAGGGAAAAGGGAAAATTGATGCTGGAGTTGGTCCATGTTACCCCACGACACTTACCTGTAAGAAACGTTTGGATACAGTCATAAAGGATTTTGAGAGTCACAATGGATCCATTCATCAAGATCTCAGAAATTTACATTAAAAAAATTGAACATGCCACATATCTTTGCACAGGTAACAAAGAAAAAATGGCAAGTTTGTAAAACATACCAATTTTGAGGTGTATTATGGCTTGGAACTTTAGCCTACACATGCACACGCATAAACCTATCCAAAAATAATACGTGAATTCCAAGATTGTACTCCAACGTATCTTGTTGTTGCAAAGGGCATCATGTATAGGGCAATGAACCAGCATGGGAAAAGAGCAGAAGAAATACAATGTCAGTCTAGAAAGTTCATATTGTCTCTGAATACCTTTACTAATTTTTATTTATTTTAGTTCTTTCTTATTATGAAGTAGTGAAAAAAGGAACTAAGAATTTATTTGCATTGATAACCCAGTGGGAAGTTCCTTGAAGACGATGCTTTAAATAAACAAAATTCTACTGATGAGGGCCACAAAGCCCTGTGATACAACACAAGATAGCACTACCACCATATCTTCTATCCTATTAGAGATCCTTACCCTGTGAGGTGCTGAGAGACTCAACTTACATTGCACTTAGTGAGAGGAAGCCATGAAATTGAAGACATTACCTCACAAAATTGAATCCTTAAACCTTAAGTTACTCAGTAAAAGGTTCCTCACTGTTAATTTTTCTCCTTTAGTATTTCAAATCTCTCTTTTGGAAAAGTTTGCATTTATACACTTTCTCATATTTTCTCTTTCTTGTAGTTGCACACTGTATCCAGGCAATTTTATAACAGTGTTCTGTATTATCATGATATGCTATACACTGTACATGGTACCGTAAGTACTGATAGAACAGTTAACAGCAACAACCCCCCCAAAAATTAACAGGTCCATTTAACTGGAAAATAAGATTCTGTAAGCAAAAACAGTAACAAAGAAAAATACTTAATCTGTCTGGTGATCATCAGGCAGCTGAGCCCTGCTTTACCAAACATCTGCCTCCCCAACAGCTCTTTGTAAAGACCTACCTCAGAAAATACGTGCAGGAAAAAAAGGAAATTGAAGCTGCAATTAATCCCTCGTGGTCAGGGGACAAAATTACTACATCATGCTCACCTGTGAGGAGCATATCTAGATCCACCCTCTATGTCCATGATTGAGAGCCACTTTTAGAAAATTCAAACAAGCTATGGGTTTTACGTGAGATATTGGGTGGGTTTTTTGTTGTTGTTGTTTGGTTGTTTTTTTTTAAACTCCGAACAAAAAATACTTCACAGAAATGGAAAATTTACAAAAACTTACAAAAACTGCTAGCACAGAAAAAGTGTTTATATCCTTTGTGGATTTACAGAAGGTTATAAAGCAACTCAAGATTTATGAAGAATAATTTCCCATTGTCAAAATTCCCTCAATATATTAGGGATAACATTAGCAGAGGAATATGAAATTATGCTATTTTACACTGTGCAAGGATAGATCAGGTGACTAGAAAGTGTTCAACACCATATTACCACAAGACTTACTGCTTCCCTAAAGGGGTTTGATCCCTAACACTTTTGAAAGGAACAAAACATCTGAGGCCTTCTACATGGGACACAAGTTCTAGCTGCATTACACATACTGAATTATTGGTCACAGAAAACGGGGCAAGATTAGTTCCCTCAAAGGCAGGTGAGCTTTGAACGGCTCAGCAAGAGCTAATTGCTGAAGAATTATATATAAAGACTTGGCAGAGCAAAGAGGTTGTATTAAATAACTGGTTAAGATTTGTCATTTAACAGCAAAACAAAAACACAAAATAAGTCTAAGGACCATCTCATACTTTCTAGCTTATTCTTCATGCTTAGAGTGCACCGCTTAGTGTGCAGTATGTATTAATGATATTAAATAAGCAATCAATAATGTACGAAGTGTAATACAACAATAGTGTATATCAAACATACTAAATTCTTCTTAGAAATTTAACAGTTAAATCAGCAAAGAAAATTTCCAGATTTTGAGAATATTAAGCTTTGGGGCTGAGACAATGTCTGGAAAATTTCATCCCAGGGACTTCTTCTCATAAAGGGCTGATTATTTGAAAACAAGATTACCAAAAAACAATTTGTTACCTTCACTATAACTTTTACTTTCAACAAAAGCTCTAACACTTCTGCCACTTTTACAAATTACTTTGAGACCAATGGCTTAAATGTTTCATTTTAGATACATCTATAGAGTTCCAATAAAATCTTTCTACAGCACCTCCAAATGTTGTGTATATAGCACATATTTTTACTGAAGTATTTTAGAAATATTTTAATGAGTTTTAGAAAATTTTATTTTTTCTATTTTTTATATCTTTCCACTGGTAAATGCAGCCATAGCACGAGTTCAACTACATAGGATATAGAGGGAGAGGAAAATTTTTAACTCACACTTTTATAACTTCCAAAAATTACCTGACATAGGTTTTCTGTTATAACAATGTTATTATTTCAAAGTACGTGATACTATTTACTGGGGCCAGGAACAAGCTCTGTGCTGCCATCTGAGAAGCTAAAGAAATTTTCGTTTCCAGTCCTGATACGCGAGATTCCACATCTGTCATTACAAACCATTTACAGCCAAGCCTAGATGGACTACTTACAGATAATTCAACTATCCCTGAACAAATTATTTTCATTCTTCAATGTGTCAGTGGATTTGCTGAAATCTAGAATAGCTATTTTCTTCCTTAAATGCAAAATAGCAGCCTAGACAAATTAATTTGTCTGAATGGAGAGGAGGAGAACAGATTAGAGCAGAAACCATGACATAACCAACTTTCTTGGATCTAGCTGAAGCTTCTGTGGAAAAAACAGGCTCATACAATTTCTGCTACTTTACTACTTAGCTTTCTTGTATATCAACTACTTTTTTTGGAAGAATCCATGAGAGAAGATCAAAATCAGACTACATTCTAAGTAACCAAATACTGCCAACTTCTCCACTTCTGTTATTATATAGTTACAGGATGTAACAGCACAATGGTAACTCATTTGCAGTGTGCTTCACTGTGCATGGTGCAGACACAGATTAGAGGATGACATAATGGATAAAGCACTGGCCTTTCACCCCTGGGATTTTGTCCAGTGTACAGTCCTATCAGATAATGGGTTTGGCAATCTCCACTAGTCTCTTTTGGACACTAATCCCCATTACAGAATCTCTAGAATTCATCATATAATTTAATACACCTGGCAACCTTACCACCAGTTCATTCTTTTGTTACGTAATAGCCCAAAGTGAAGTCAAGGGTGGTTAATGCTCTGACAACTGGCTATTATCTCCCATAACAGTTGATTCTGAGAGGATTATTGCAGTCATAAACCATTTTATAAAAATTGGCAACTGGGAAACCAGTGTAACAAAATAAGGTGATATTTAGAAGTTTTATCACTGATTTTCTATCAATCTGTAATGGAGTTT
The DNA here is from genome assembly GCA_013399115.1 of Anseranas semipalmata. Classification (NCBI taxonomy): domain Eukaryota; kingdom Metazoa; phylum Chordata; class Aves; order Anseriformes; family Anseranatidae; genus Anseranas; species Anseranas semipalmata. Next base: position 212,948 of record VXAA01005817.1, read on the forward strand.
CTAGCATCCAAAAAATGCTGGAGAGGAAACTTGAGATTAAAGCTACAGATCATGAGCCAAGAATCTGAGGCCTGAATAAGCTTATAGCCAGAAAAGTTTGACTATTTTGAGGTTACAGCTGCATTTTTTTTGTCTTTTTTTTTTCTGCCAAATAAACAATATATTTCTTCTTTATTTTGTCTCGATTACTAGGTTATTTCTTTTTATCAGCATTCTTCCCTTTTCACTTAGAAGTATTTCACCACTGTTATTACTCCAGTTTTAGATCCACAGTCTTGTTCATGCAAGAAGTGACTTAATTGCTTTCAGGAGCAATTGCTGGGGAGATAAGTGAGCCTTCAGTCAAGACACAGGGGAGCTATACTCAATTTATGGGATAAGAAATCGGTTCACTGAAACTATGAGATGGGTTAGGAAGGAGAAGAGCAGGTGAGACTCCAGTATAACTACAATGGCATTAACATATGAGCAGGCACGATAGTACCAAGGTACTCATAGCCAAACAAATTAATATGCACAATTCTCACTGGAAATAAGAACCTGTTCTGTTCTATACATTTGTAAAAAGGCTTTAAAAATATCACCAGCAAAAATACAACAGAATGCAATGGTTGTCCAAGCACTAAATTGTATTATCAAAGACATAATGATTTGGAAGACATCAAACTGTAAAAGGATAATTGGAAAGGACATTAGATACAAGGTCTTTCTATGCACTCTGACAAGCCCACCCTGCAGCACTTGTGCAATACCATTTGATATAGCATAGGATAGCAGCATTAGTCAGATACTATATATCTAACTAAAATGTTTTATTTTCTTTTTTCTTTTCCATTATGTGAATTTTATTCTACGACAGAAAGATTGGAACCATAGCCACTCCTGCTCTGACCTAGAGGCATTACTAAGAATGTCCTGTTGAATAAAATATGATCTGTTTCATGGAAGCTTTACAGAATTGTGTTGAAGTGAGCTTCTGTATTTAATGACTCACAATATGTCTACTTGTCTTCTTTCAGGCAGACTTAACTTGAACAAGCTCTCCTTCACAACAAGTAGATACAAATCACTGCCTGCGCTTTGCACCAAACATTTTAAGTACAAGTTAGTTTGGTGCTGAGTTCAACTTTCCAACCCATGTTTGCTTCTGTAGAACTGAATTTTACGCGAGTTTTTATACTAGCTTCAGTGGCAAAAGGCTCAACTTCTAGCAATCCAACCAGCAACAGGAAGAGTTTTATAATTTAGTATAGAAAACTGTAGCAAAGTATACTTGCTGAATGTAAAGAATTTTGAAAATTACAAGAATAGAATAAAACTGAAGGCTTTATTTACAGGAACAACAAAAACAACAAAATATTTGCCCATGGAATTCTAGGATTACCTTACTAATTCACTGAAACAAATCAGCCAAAGCAAAAGTTGCAAATGCAGATACTGCTCTGATAGAACAGCACACCCACTGTTTGGCAAACTCTGGAAGGAGCGTGTGCTTATTGTTGGACTTCCTAAGAGTGGCTAATCAGAAACTTCTGCATCAAGAAGCACTTCGATTTCTTTAAGAAAAATCTTTCTGAAATTCCTGTGTCTGTGGATGGAAAAATAAATGAGACTTTACATAAAAACCTGTCTGCTATGCTGAAAAACATTTCATTCTTCACTGTGTATATACACTGTGAATTGTTTGAACCGTCAAAGTGATACAGCAAATACATTAAATAGACATCATGTCCCTTTATCTTGACATTTCAACCAACTGAAGGCAATTCCTGCTCAGACTGTCATAGTATACCAGTCAGTACTAAAATTAGTGAAGTCTTTAAGTTTATCTTTGATTAAAAATTAAATTTAGCTCTACTTTATCATTTTTTGTAGCCCTACAGCATCCGTGTGTTCTTGCACTTAAGTCAAGTCAAACTAAATATTTAATACACTGTTCTAATTAGCAACAAACTATTACCTGATTTAAGTCTGTAAATGAATGTGAAAAGACTCTGGAGGCCTAACGTTAACCTTCATCCACTCCAGTTATTTGAGAGAAATTACAGGTTCTAATTAGACTCTTCAAATTGCAAAGAAATAGAATTTTCATAACCAGCTTATTAAAAAACAAAGGCCCCCTTGGGACAGGGCAAATTGCTTCTACCCTGATCCGCTTATCCTTGTACAACACCATACAGAAGACTCATGTTGTCTGACTTACACAGCTCATATTTCTCCCAAATTAATGAGCACTCAAATTATTCCAGCTGCCCCCTTGGCACAGGGAAAAATTGAAAATCCATGGCTGCCAACTGACGTGTATAACCCAGCTGCTAAATAAAATGTGCTTAAGGGGACACAGCTGTTGAGGTGCCTATTTACATTAAAATAAGTCCATGGATACAGAACAAATGCCTAAAGACAGCAAACAGTTTATAACACTTTATTTAACCCTTTCATTAGACCAGGTCACAAAAATTTGCAGCATCATTTATAGGCTGGATGCAAAAGCATGGCCTTTTCACCTTACCATTTATTTCTTCTTATTTGTCTAATCTTTAAAAGTTTCTGATTTTCTTTTGCAGAACTGGTAAATTCAGAGGAATCACATTAAATATTACAGTTCATGTATCAGAAAGGGCAGCTGATTTGTCAGGATAACTTTACATGGGAAAAATACAGAAAATTTAACGCCATTCTCTGCTCTCCAGACATGTGTGCAGTGATGATAAGCATTATCTTCCAGACGGCAGAACTTCTGAAAATGATACTTTGCTACACAAACTTGTAGAGTCAGACCAAAGGAGACTATTACACACCTAACCTACAAAGGCTGCCAACTCATTTCCACATGAAATTGAAGATATTAGGTATTATCTTTAAATTATTAAATAGCATAGGGCTTCTGTTTCCTTAGAGTTAACTACCTTCCAAAAACAAACAAACAAAAAACAAAACAAAATAAACAAACAAAAAACCATGACGCTGGGTTTCATAGACCACATTTTTAAAATGTTTTATAAAACATGATTGCAATCCAACTGACTTGAAAATTACTGTGTCAGTTGCAGAGTCATAGAAATAATAGGGGCCAATAAAACATTTCTCTTTACTACTCAGGAATACTTAGCCAAGAGACACCTCAAATCTAACACCAAAATGCAGTTTCAAATACTCATAATTGAAAATGTTTACTTAACTCAGTAAGCACATATGAGATCCAAGCCATAAAAATGTGTATACAAGCTAACTCTGACAAGAAGTGTACAAAAACCAGCAGATAACGTAGACAAGGTTCAAGTAGTCAGTGGTTTATTTATTTTAACCTTGACCAGAAAGCTTAACTGTGCAGTCGCTTGACACAAGTATTTTTAACAAAGGGATTAGGAGCTTAGGTCACATTTGGAAAAGAATGGCAGAAAAAGTAGATTTATTCACATCAATGAAGCCTGACAGAATTTCCCGTAGTGTATTCAAGGAACTAATCAAATGAATCTTTAAACCATTAGTGAATATTTCTCAGGATCTGCAGGATCCTGCAGGTCTAGGAAAAGGGAAAAAATATTTGTAAGTATTTTAAATTTTTCAAAAACAATAAAAAAGAAAAAAAACTATAGAACTAATTCCTAGATTCTACTACATAGAAAGATACTAGCAAAAGTGATTAAACAATCAGTTCAAAAGTATATAGAACATAGTAAGATGGAAAGAAATGGCCAGCATCAACCTAAGAGCCATTCTGTCAAACCAATCTGATTTCCTTTTATGACAAGTATTTTTGTACTATGTAAGAGAAAAGATGAGGAGAGATACTCCTTGGTTAAATTCTGTATTTTTGAGGAGTATGTTCATCAACACCAATCTGTGACACATGGGCAGCATATCATCCATGAGAGCTTCCAATATTGTTCATTGTCACAGTAAAGCAGAAGCATTTAATTGGGCCTGACAGAAAAACAAGCCACAGCATGTTATCTGCTCAGCGATGTTGTGTACCACTAAGGACTACTAGCATAATGAAATCAACATAAGGTGAATGCACTTTTCAGGCAGCTGTGCTCTCAAAGTATATTTATTATTGTCATATTAGGAAGACAGTTTGGTGAAGGAGAGGGGATGATCTGGCCTGGCCTGGGTGCAATGCAAGACCTCAATTCAGTGATTCAATTACTGACTAAAAAAATTTGTCAGATGATACGAAGCTGGAAGCTGTTCTAAGCACTTTGATATACAGAATTAGAAATCAAAACAGTATATATGAGAAAGACAGTCTGAAATGAACAGGATTAAATCCAGCTCAAATGAGTGCATAAGTAGGAGGGAAAGTTCTAATGGATTGACAAAAATAGAGGAAAATGCTAGCAAAGCATGAGCAGATTTTAGGAAGTGCCACAAATGCATTATGGGTCAACAACATGAAGTTACTGAAATAAAAACAAATATCAACCATTATGTGGCTGCAAGAAATGACATACTTGACATCAATACAAGATAAAGGAAGTAGTTATTCAGCTCTATCTGTGAAAAAGAAAAATGGAAAAAACTTTAGCTAGAGTATGTATTCAGTGCTGAGCCTGAGACTGTTAGAAAGGTCTGTGATAAAGCTGGAAACTTGCATATCCAAAAGCTTTTTTATTATTATTATTATTATTATTTCTCATTAGCTATCCAAGCTAATCTTATAATCACTGTAAATCAGGATGTCATCCAACAGTAAGACACATTTCAAATAAGCCTATGTACATTATAACATAATGGTCATCTTCGTTAATAAAACATTAAACACAAAAACCAAGTTCGCTTCATCATAATTGATAATTCTTTACTGACTGCATCCTGAACCAGTCATTTAATGATTTTTACCTGTGGCTGCCACCAGGTACAGTGGTTACAGAGCTACAGATGCCTATGTCATCAATATCAACCCTTTTATGATGTTGACAAAACATCAGTTTTTTTAGCTGTCAGTTTGAATTCACTCATGTTCCAATACTTGATAAATATTAACTACAGCAGTTGAGGTATTTGGAAATAACTATTTTGATTAGTTATTTTAAACCTGGTACTAGAAAGAATGAAGAATGAGGAGCAGAATGAGCAGACACTAAATGAAAACAGCTTAGGAAGGTTCATCCTTTGAGTTCAGAACTGCAGTGAGCTTTTTTTTTTTTTTTTTTTTTTTAAACATGACTCACAAGCTATGCCTTAAGATCTGTAGTTAATTATAAAAACATGCTTGTTTGCTCTCTCCATTTTCAATGCTGGTTTTGCATTGTCCAAATCATGTAAAAGTATGCAGTGATGTCACCATATGTATCATGGACAAGAAAAACAGATGAATACTCTATAAACACTCTTCGCTCCTAGAACATGTAGCCTAAACAAAGGGCTTCCTCTTCTTTTTAGTGGAACATGGGAAGAATGAGAACTGGGAAACAAAACGAAGACATTGAGCATCGGCATGCTTACATTTGACATTAAGAAATACAGGAAAGTTGAGTTAGTGGTGAAAAATGGGGAACTCCAAAGTAGAGAGAAAAAAATAACTCATTTTGCTGAAGGAGTTTTGACACTGAACAACGGATTTTTTTTTGAAGTTTCTGACACTACCCCACTGCATGTTTTTTTCCTTGTGGCAATCTTTTTCAGAAAATAATTAAATCTATTCTAAGAGCACCTTTTATGGCTTTTTACTGCCTCTTCCACCACGGTCAATTCTAAGACTTAAAATCAGATCATTAAATCAGAACTCTAGGACATTTTTAATAGGTAGCATTGCTTTAAAAATCCAGAAAACTCCTGAACCTTCAGGATTTTAATACAGTTGCTTGGTGCTACCTTTGGGGCCCAAAGACAAACAAAAATATTTTATAAGTAGAATAATAATGGCCTGTACAGAGAAAGTATTATCAGAAAATCACTGTCCCTTCAGCACATAACGACAGACACTACACAGGAGCAGTAATAAATCTGTCTATGAGGGGTGATTTCATAATACTGCTAAAGAATCAAAATTCCACCTGAATCCAGGTCTATATTTCAAAGAGATCAGACACAGAGGAGATGTGGTGTTCATGAGCGCTAGTTTCCCTAAATGGCAATACATTGCAGGAAAAGGCATCCTCTTACCAGAGTGCAGAAGGGAAGTAAAATATTAACATTTCTTAGGAAACAGTGAATTCACATGTATGCTAATATCAATTCTACTTTACATGGTAGCATCACCTACTGATGAAGAAAATACTACTGAATTTCAAATAAGCTTTCATTATGTGAAATGAAAAGCCATATCAAATCTTGTGTGATTTCCTTAATTAAGTTACTTTCAGCTGATCATTACAGATGAGCCAGAAAAAAACATCCCCAACCCTGTTGTCTCCAGAGGAATCATGAGCACCTTTTTGGTGAGACAGATGTCTGCAGATCACAAATTTGTCCCTATAATCAATTATCCTGAGTTAAGGATGAAATAAGTGGTTAGCATTTAGTAACATTGCAATCATTAAAATGATACTTCAGAAATAAGAAGAAAAAAGAAAAGACTATTGGAGTAGGAAAGTAAAGACAGAAGAACAAAGTATATATCTTTGCCATCAAGTAGAAGACAAGAAGCATGAATGAAAGAAAAAAAAAAGTAGGAAAAAAATGCAAAAACAGCATTAAAGAAAAGATTAGCTTACAATAGAGGGAAGACAGCATTTTTGAGAACTACAAAGGGCAGAGTTTGCTCAGCAGAACAAACTGAGGAGTTTTTAGAAAACGGGGAATAATAAACGAACAAACTGCTGAACACTGGACATTGAAATCTCCTAGTGTCATTAAATAGAATAAATGTCTTTAATGCAATGTCAGGCAACACAGGAAAAAAAGTGCCCAACTAAGAGACAAGGGAAACTAATAATAAGAAATATTACAAAATCAAGATATGAGCCTAGCACCGTTGTATCTTATGATCTAGCAAAAGGAAATACATGGCTCCACAGAAAAATCAGAGCAAGATGACAACAGAACACACAAAAATACAGGAGAGAGAAAGAGAGAATGCATGCACGTGCTAGTATAAAACAAGTTCTCTCTAAAAAGTATGCCTCAGGAAAGGGAAATCTAATGTGCAACAAATTAAGACGGATTTTATTCAACCTTTTAATGAGACAGCCAAAAGAGAAAAGGAGGTTATCCAATCAAAGGTAGAAGTAGGTTAATTAAGCCAGACAACATTTGACACATGGAATTAACTCCCTGCCCAGCTGAGCCTGAGGGCCCGGCAGTCCCATGAGCCTTGCAGTAGGGACAGCTGTCACAGAGCAAGGGTACAGTCCCCAGGACTGATCCTTTCCTCTGACTGAGGGAGAAAAGAAATGCAGGTGGGTGCCAGAGGAAAAGGAATGGCCAGCTGGGGGCAATTAAGCTCCAGGAATCCTGGCTGATACCAGAGAAGAAAACAAACATAGCTTCACTAAACTTGCTTGCCTACCTGTCCATCACCCCCTTCCTGTTCTTGTGTCCAGCTCCACAGTTCTTTGGGTTAGCCACTGCCTTCCCTTCCGCAGGAAAAACATTTGGTGTCTGCACTATTTCCTCTCACCACCACGCACAGCATTTGAGGCCTGGCTATATTTAAACACTGATCTGGAATAAAGATATGTGTAAACCGAAACACAACATCTATTCCTGAATTCCATGAGTGGACACAATTCAGAGTACAAATGCTGATGTTCTTATCAGTTCAATCTCTTTGGAATATACAAAGATAAGAATACCTACATGTGGAGCTCAGAGATACTTACTAACCATGCATAGGCTATAATATATAGTACTCTGTATGATGTAGATGAGATATACTTGCATAATCCTGCATATATCAGCCAGAGGGAAGAGAAAAGGAAGGAAGAGGAGGCCCTGTATGGAAAAGAACCTTTATTATTTTGCCTTTCCCTTTGTAACGTTTACTCTGATACCAGCCATTTTGTAGAATGAAGCACACAATTATGTTACTATTAGAGTCACTGAAATTATCTGGTTTCTCAGGTATGGCAAAGTTCTAGAAAATTCATTTTCATTTACTCAAAGTTAAAAACAAAAAAAAGTTTTACTTGAAGTTTATTCACAGCAATAAAACTTTATATTTCTTTAAACTACACACCATGCTGAAGGTCCACCATGCTGAAACCAGCAAATGAGATGCAGATATGTTTTTCCTGATTCATAATACACAAAGAATAACCACAACTTTCAAACAACAGTACATTCATTTGAAGGAAATAGCACGAAAACATCATCTTGTTTTATAGCTGTCAACTTTGCCACTTCAGATTTCATTCTCAGATCAACACAATGGGCCTGTAGATGTAGTTTAGAATGGACACGAACCATCCTCCCTATTCAAGCAACACTTACTGCAAATACAATCTACACACCAATCTGCAAGCACTTTCTACAGCCTTTTTTCCTGGAAGGCTTTTTATGAGCTTTTTCTCCCAAACACCTTCTCCTACAGTATTTCTGTTCCTGCCTTTGAAATTCATCTCACAACAATGTTCATTGTATCATTTCTTCACTGCCAAACAATCTTTTTTAAGTTGAGGAAATTTTTTAGAATTATGTAATTTCCATTAATGGCATACTTCCTTAAGTAACTTTTTTTTTTCTGAAAACTGAGTGATAAATTGTACCAGGATTTTATTTTAAAGTATCATCAAGAGCTGTTAACATATATAAATATAAAATGCAATTCAATATATTCCTTAGATAAGGAACTGTTCAAAAGGTCTCTGAATGTCCAGAAAATGCTAGTAATTCAGATGTGGGGAGCTGCACTATCATGTGGGGTTCTAAAGTGCTCTTTCTTTTATCTGTTCTCATTTCTTTTGCATATTGATCTGTTATGAGAGCTCATGAGAAGATCTGGGCTGCAGTGATCTCAGACTCTCCTCATCCAGGCAGCGCTATTGATGCTCTGGGCCACTGTCAGGGGGAGATTAGGATAAGCCTGACAGTTAGCTGGCTGATGTTGAATCAGGAGAAAACTCAAACGATGCCAGTATTACCTAAGGAAGACGTCAGCTTATACAGTGCAAAAGATATCTTTCCTTTTTATGCAGCATTCATTCCTACAATTTGTTATGCACATTCCCAACACAGGAGCTGCACCAGATGCCCCAGCTGCTCTGGAACCAGCAGCTGATCCCAGGAAAGCTTTCTACATGGGCAACTAGTCAGGGAATTGAAATCTCTTATTTCACATCATCCTTTCTATGCTAACCTCCCCCCCCNGGGTCAATTCAGAAACATAAAACAGTACAGAAGATAATTTCTACATTAACTTTATGATGAAGGTTGAATCAAAAAATAATTTGAACAATGTTTCATCTGGATTGCTCTCCTAAAAGTATTGAAAACTGCCTTGCCCTTAACTTAAAAGACAATAGCATTAGAGCATTTTCTATTAGAAACACTTCATCTGGAACAAGCTCCACTGCCTGCCTGAAACTGTCCAGAACCACTGACCTTCATAAAAACATAGTACAAGAACTGTCTTTTTATGGAGACTTGGAGCAAGGCAAGTCCTTCAACAAAAACTCACGTAGGCAAGAAAAGAATTTTTCTGCTGTAAATGTAATATTGGTTTAGCTATTTTGTACAAGTTTTCCCAAGGCATTTTACTATTATCTATATAATAAAAAAGTAATAATGAATTTATAGAAGGCCCAATAATTGGATAGATGAATTCATTAACATTTTGCCTCAGGAGATACTGATTTAGCTTTTATGTCACTCACGAAACAGAGTGTTTATGGCTGCCACCCAGACAATAGAGAATAACGCAAGGATCTGGGATTCAGAGACCTGAAATCCATTCCTTTCTGTGTTGGTAACAAACAGAATGTGCCTGTCTTTCTGTGCCTGCCTGCTATCTCATTTGCTGTCTGACTGCAGGAATTGAAGAATAAATTTTCCAGTTCAGGACTGTCTTTTCCTATGCATACACAGCACAATTAACACAGTGAAAAAATAACAATAGGAATGAACCAGAATTTGCCAGCTTCTACCAGGAATATTTTGTGACCATCAGAACAAGATGTTATCGTTAAAAAAAATGTACACCAGTTGGACATTACAGCAGAAGGATGCACAACAAGAAGTGCTTGGTGTCATTTCTGCCTTACCCCATGCTACCATTGCTCCACTTTCATGCACACTAAATAAATCCAAAATAATAACTACCTAGATTTTTTTTTTTTTTTACTTTTTTTTTTTTTTTAACTCAAATTCTTCATGGAACAAATAAAGAACACAATTTCACTTGAAGGAATTTAAGTAAATTAAAACAGCCAAAGACAAAAGCACTTCAGAGGTTTGAATGCTAATCTGACTTTGTCTAGATACTGTTACAGAACTCAGTACTGACCAGTTGACCTATATGCATATTTGCTAGATGAAAAAAAATCACATTCTTCTGTATTATAATACTTTATCAGCTATTTTATGTAAACAGTCATGGATCTATATTACTTACTGAAATTTGTTACAGTACCAATCAGTAATTTATTTTCTAAATTTGATTTCCATTAAATTTAATAGAGCAAACAGACTTTAAGCTATCTAATAAAGCAGAATTCAGCTTATTGTCTGATTGTATGTATCTTTGGTATTTTTATTCCAGAGTCTTAAAAAGAACTCCTTAATTCATTCTACTTTTCCTACATTATTCAGACTTGTTTTCTATTTCCTGAATCTCCAAGAAGATTTTTTAACCTCATCTTTCCTTATCTCTTTACAACTTTGATTCTGTCCAGTCCATTCTACATAAACTACTACCTCTAATTTTACTAACAAAGAAGGACTTTAAAATTACTATGCTTCTTGTTCTGATGCTGCTTTTATCAGGACAGATCATTTTCTTCATCTATATCTTTGCACTAGCTCTATTGTTTCACCTCGCTGAAACCCGTTATTCACTAACGTAATTCTTGTCTCATTGATGAGTTCTGTCAATGAGCACTCACAGCAGAACTACTTATCTTCTTAAGTGCTTGCTGTCCTGAGCTGCATGAAACAATAGAGTACTTCACAAAAATCAGGTTCTAAATTGGAAAATCACAGCAGCACAGTATGTCTCATTCTATAAAACTGGTTAAAAATCCTCAGGTATTTTATGAATAAAATTCATAGTCAAAATTATAATTCTCAAAAATTATTTTAGATTCCAAAAGATAACCCAAAGCAAGAATATCAAAAGGTAAACAATGCTGATAGCATAAAACAATACAAGCAATAATTTTTCCAGTGCACATTTCCATGTCAAGTTTTATATCTTCTGGATTAAAAGCATCACTACTACTCCAGACAACCAACTTCTTCCATCTAGTGAACCATGCATTATTTCCATGTTAAAAATATCCCCTGGTCAAAACTTTAACTTACTAACGTGCTTTAATTTACTAACTCCAATACTTTACACACACACACACACACAAAAAAAAAACCGGTAACAGCCAATTTTCACTCCAGGTTTTACTGTTGTTAGAAGAACCAAAACATGAGAACTGTTGATGTGTGAGGGCTAGAGAAAATAACGGTATCTACCCTTGGTTTTAGCTTTGTCAACCTCCTGTCTCATTCTTTTAATAAGCACCCATTTTTACCTATAATTTTGTTTAGGAGTTTGGGAATCAAAAAGGTAAAATTGTATTTCTAGTTAAGATTACAATCCAGCTGTGACATTTTGCCAAAATTTACTTATTATATTAAAAGGATTCAAATTTTGAGTAAATCAAACTTAAACTGTCTGATCTGAAACTGAAAGAAAAGCTACATCACCACATCTCCTTACAGTCTATAATTTGTAGGGGAGAAGAATAAATTTTAAATGTTCAACCAATTCAAAAGCTGCCTGGTTGAAAATAAATGAATTGCTGAAGACCTAGGAGAGTCTGTTTAAATGTTGATTCCCCACCAAGAACTCAGTGGGTGGATAAAACTTCAGAATCTCTTGTGATTAAAATGTTTAGGTTATGTCTTAACTTACAAACATACATTTTAAAGCATCCTGTCCTAAAATATTTAATTGATCTGCCCCCTATCCAAACAGCAGTCCTCACTTTCCTGCATACTTTGGCGTAGGTTGGGGGTGCTAAAACTGTATCTTTCATGCTCCTCGCCTCAATCAACACGCAGGCTATTATAAACATCTCAAAGTCCAGCCTGGCAGTTATCCCAAATGCTCCAATCAAAGAGATTTTGTTCAGGTTAATCCATTCAGTGTCAGGTTTATTTTTTGCCTTTTTTTTTTTTTTTGGTCATTTTTATCTTTAGCAGCTTTAGATACCCCAGAACCAAACAGCCTACTAATCTAAACTCTACACCTATTTATTAATTTCCATATTATATTAATATTATATGCATAACTGTCTGGACTGAAACAGACCGCATATACCATTATATTTAGAATAGAGCAGACCATCCAGCTATTTCCCATTCAAGTGGGATACAAAACAATTAAAGAGAATGAACTTATGCAGTCAGAATTCCTAAAAAACATGGAAGTTTGGTGGGTTTATTCATCCCTCCTTTTAAAAGAGCTAAGAAATGCAAAAGCTCCAGGGGTCTAAGCAGGGGTCTAACTGCTGTCCTTAAAACAAGACAGGTGTAGGATTCATAACATCTTATTTTTGAGCCATGATCTTTAACACCTTTTATTGTTCTCAAATATACAGTGTTTTAAGCATAGAGCAGATTTCATGTATAGAATGTATATGAAGGTTGCAAACAGCAATTCACATGTGCAAATCTAGGCTGCAACAGACATCTGGGTCAAGCCAGGGAGAGGAACAAATGTAAGTGAACTGTGTTAAGTTTTTCATGAAAAAAAGTTCCTCAAAACAAACTCGCCTGGTAACTTTTACTCCAGTTTTCAGGGTAGATCACAGTAATGATGTATCACAGGGGAACTTGAACAAGAATTCTTTCTAAAAATCTATAGGTTGTGGTTCCTGGCTCCTGAATAAAGTTTATGAAACTAAGTAGATCAATCTCTGTAGAATATTTTGCAGGAAACACAGATTGTTAAAACACATGGAAAAGTGGGAAACTTTCCAAAAAGGAAAGTTGGTAACTACATAAATTATGTCAAATAGTTATTATAAGTAATGACTGACAGGATTGCATGCCTTGAAGATAGTAGGACAAGGTCTTACATACATGATTTTATAAATTCAGGTCCTGATTTCCTGCACAGATATAGGCAAATACTTCATTTCATCTCCTGGAATTCTCTTACTGCCCTACAGATAGACTATACAAACAAAAATTTGCCACGCAGCATTACTTACCTGACCACCTAGGAGGTTTTTCAGGCGTGCTCTGAGGCAACTGAGCTACCACTTTATGAGTGAAAATTTGGGGTGTCCCATGAAATTCTTATGCCAAATGGGGGGTTTCTAACACTTGCTGCCTGACCTGACAATTCTGTCATCTGTCCACACAGTCACATTGCGTGGCACTAGGAAGACAATGGTATGGGCTCCCTCTATGGGCTCTAATACTGATATGATAGTAGAACCACAGTATCAATTAATATCAAAATTATTAGTTACCACTGCTGTAATGCTACATGAAATATCAGTTTAGTTCCCTATTCTATATGCCTTCTGTGCAACTGTTTTTTGAACCCCTCTCTGCTTTCTCTGTCTAGAAGTTAGAACCGTTACATGTCCTTTCCGAAGAGCTGCTACTCCTTAATGATCCAGGTGAAGAATGAGTAAAAAAGGGAGAAAGTCTCAGATATTCCGTACACTGAGCAAACAGTGAATGAGAAAAACATCCAGTCCCTGCATCAGTTTCTGATGTAATCCTCATCCAGGGGGAATCCTCTGGAGACAGGTCCCATTGCCTTCATCCCATCACAAGGTCAAAATGTTAGTGAGGCATGCGCTAACGAGTAGAATGAGAAACCTTAGCCTTAATTCTTAGTCTCCTAACAGACAGCTCTTTGTCCAAAAGGTTAATTAATATCACAATATTTTTATTTATTTATTAAACGTGGAAGACTCAATCAAGTGCCTTCACCTTTCGCTATCCTCCAGTCACTGAATATGTGAAGCTATATTTGATTTCCAGGCATTTTGAGTGCAAATAAAACTCGAGTGGTTCACAAGCACAGTAAGTTTATAAGGTGTCAGGTCTTAGGGAGGTCTGCTCGTGGAAGTGGAGATTCAAATACAAGCATACAGACATGATCACAAATTCAAATGATTTTTTAAAGAAGACTCTTTCAGATGGGTTCTAGCACAAAGTTAAGCACTTACTAAAACCTTTTCATGATCATGGATGCATCTTGACAGAAAACAAAGTAATGCAAAAAGATAACAGAATTCAGAAGAAAGTTGAAACTACAGCAGTTGTACCTGGTTTTGCATTTATGATGTACCTCAGTGGATGTCAATAATCATAGGTAATAAAGGAACACTAATTGCATTTCTCTCCAAATTACTTGTTAATTAATTGAATTTACAGTGCACTTAATACCTCAACATTTGGTAATCTTTCGTTGACTGCAGCAACGTAGTAGTAACTTTTAAGATACTTTTTCACTGCATTTTGGATTAGTGAATCATGAGTTTTAACTGCTTCCACCATAGTGAGTTCTTGACCAATATATTTCTGAACAACACCTTAAATCAAAGCAGGTATGTAAATACTTAATAGCTGTATAAGTAATACCAGTAACTGGCATGAAGAAAAAATATTTAAAGAAAGACCAAGTATGTCAGTCACATGAAAGTCAGTCACCAACTTTTTGTTGTTGTTTTTCTTGCCCATTCTAAAGATGAAAGATTTTCCAGTAAGCAATAAAAAAGAAAGAAATTGGACATTGAGGAAAGATTTAGTGCCTACCAGCATGAGTTCAATCCAAAAATGTCAAAAATGACCCGCCTTTAAGGTCTAGAATTGTCTCCACTACTCTGCAAATTCCCTGCACTTCTTCCTCTAACATTTACAATGTGACAAAATACTATTTGTTCCATAGACAGTATTTACCTGATGACCAACATAAAAAATAAGCAAAATCACTTTGTATTCAATTACAAGAACATTATTTTGAGAAAATCTCCTGGTAACTGTGTTGTTTATTATCACATAAATCGCGTGTATTTGAAGCTTTTAGAGACAATACTGTTCACTTATAGGGAGGGAGCCACTAGAAAAATGCAGCTGTCCCTCCATCCCACAGTATTTAACTAACAAGTTAAATCTTAGAAGGATTTATAAACAAAGTTCTTCTAGGATAAAACCTCCCGTTGATGACTGTTAAGTACTAACCCAGTCACTTCCTTCTGCCCTCTTACTCCTTCAAAGTGCCAAACATAATGTGAAGTTTGAGCTCTACATTAGCAGAGTACCAGTGAAAAATATTTGAAGTTATTATATTCAGTCAGGGCAATTTGTTTTTTCTCTACTCTACGCAACAGTCCGCATTATCCTCATTCACCAACAGAGCAATGACCCCTGTCAATTTTTCACTTACTGTGATAGCATCATTGCCATACACCATATATATATTTCTTAGATTACAAAAAATTTCAAAGGTTTTCTCTACCAAAAAAGAAATAAACTGTGCAATGGGGCAGCAGACCATAAAATCCCAATCTGGACTATATGTGGTTTTCTAAAAGATGACAGAAAAACAGAAACTGGAAATTGTATGGAGCAATATCATAGCACTTACAGTAGATAGTGGAAACTATCCGATCAATATCTTGATAGTTGGCATGCTCCAGGCTTCTCAGGAAATTCAGTGTGGTGACTAGAGAGCATTAAAAGGTATTCCTTTGCTGATCATCAAATGCATGACAGTCTCCTCTCGTCTTGCCTGCTAGAGTTTGCACCATTCACTGACAACGCAAATTGGACGGAGGAAATGCATAGGCATGGACTGTAAATTAGGTAGAACTGAAACCTGTCCCCTGCCTGCAGCAGAGGAAACTTTAGGCCTGAATTTAAAATACTGCAACACTGCATGCTGCACTGTAAGAGCAGTGAGACATATACCCCATTCTGGGATCTACCATTTTTGCCAATAAATAAATAAATAAACCCTCAAAACCTAAAAATGAAATAAAGATTAATCAGCTTTGCCAAAAATTCAAAATACTGAAAACTGACAAAAATACACTCTGAAAGCCTTTCGGCTCAATCAGATTTACAGCTATAGCTGTTTTTTAACAGAAGCAAACAGAAAACCACCTGTCCCTCTGTCATCTACTTCATATAGCTACTTTCTTCTGAAGTAAAAAGTCAGCCCAAGAATCAAGGAAAGGAAGAAAAGTTTTCCCACAGTATTTCCATGCTACAGCAGAGTAGGAGTTGTACATTGACAGAAATACTCAAAAGATTTCTAATCTAGTAAGGTCAATGCACACTAAGAGCAGAGACACTGGTAGAAGCAGGAATGCAGACCAGTACTTGACTCAACGCCAAATTCCCCAAGGCACCCGCCCCTTAGCTCAACCCTTCAACGCCAGCTGCAACACAGGCTTGTGTGGCTCTGCCATGGAAAGGAGGCTTCTAACTTACCTTTCCCTGCCTGTCTGCAGCACTGCTGTTGCTTGCATCCCTCACACCGCACCACAAGTTCTCTCCTAAACATCACAGATGTCATGGCATGACACAAGGATTTTAAGTGGCATCAGTGCCGCAACAGGGAAGTGCCTGACAAAGATAAAGCCTCTCCCTGTTGCTGCAGCAGGCATAGACACATTCTTCCGGTGCTTAGATGAGTATTCAGAGTAGCATTGCTTGCTTAGGCAGGACAGATATTAGCTAAGCAGGATTCCTCCATAACCATGTTTATAGCAAGGGAACAGCATACCGCAAGATTCATCTCTGCCCCATAGTTCTGCTGTAGCCACCATACAAACATTTTTATGCATATATATACTTAATCAATTGGTACTTATCAAATATGGTGGCTGCAGGAAGAAAGGTAAAGCATGACCAGCAGCAAGATTCTTCATGTTGCTTTGGTCAACGTGGAGAACCCCTAATTAGCAATGGAAAGTAGAGAACAGTTTTACATTTTTTTACCATTATTAAAGCATTTTCTATCCAGAGTATGCAGAGCCACTTACTATATATTGAGGTTAGGTAATCTTTAATCACTACAAGCCCAGTGTAGGTTGACACAGATTGAGAAGTATTTACTACTGAACCTTCATTCTAAATACTACAATAGCTTAACAAGAAGAATAAGTACGTGACTAGAAAAGTTGCATTAAATTGCAATCAATATCTAATGTAGCAGAAAAATGAAGTGCTCTCCTCCTGCTCTTTAGATGTACCAGTTGCTACATGCATATTTCAAAGTACCTACAGAGACAGGTCAGCAGAAGCACCACAGCAATCTCCAAGTCCACATGCTACACAAGCATACAGAGCCAAGTGATTTTAAGTCTTTGGAATACTTATGTAAGGAAAATACTTTCTAGAAGAATAAAAGTTGCTGAGATTCCAAGGTCTGACAGCCTGAAAGCAAACATACCAGCACAATGATGTGAACAAGTAGCAAAGGATCAAATAAAACTGTCCCAGACGGGTATAAACATTACAACATATCATTGCTGCTAGAAAATGTAGATATTTAAGAAATGTACTTGTATTTCAGCATTACATTTAACTTATTTAACACAGAAAATGTGTGTTTCTAAAATAATGCAACTTCTCTAAGGAACTTTTGTTAGAAAACTAGTCTTTCCTTCAAGTTCAGATGTACACTGCAAATATCCCCTTCATTTCCTATAGTAACATTTTCTCTATAAACTTCCATTACAATAATTTTACATCTATTTCAGAGATCGTGTCCAGGCCTTTTGGAACCATATTTGCCTTTCCACAAGTACTATAAATGTTAAGATCAGTATTCCTATCAAAGTGTTTCTATAGCTGAAAATGAACAAAAAAATAAATTCAAGATTAAAAATAGAAACTGTTCTCTCTGAAAGCTCCAGTTGTATCAAACCATCCTATTGTTGTCTTTGACCCATCAACAAAGGAAAATAAATAAATAAGGAATACCAACCTGTAAAGGCCAAACCTTAAAACTCCTCGCTGGAGTTTGAAAAAGTTTTGGCAATTTTCCAGCCAGGAACCTTAATAAAATATAAGCAGGGCAATATTTCATTCATCTCATTTATTCTTCTCTACTTCTCAAGGCTGAAAAAACATGAAATGCTAAAATAGACAAGATTAAGTATCACAATGAAATGTGTGGGTATATGTGAGAAAAGAGGCTGATGCTAGAAGGAAAACTCCAGACAGGTGCAAAGAGAAACAATTGCTAAGCAGTATCGCATATACAGTTCAGTAAGGACATTAATTGCCAGACTTCAATATTTCTTTCCTGCATATTTTTTCAAATAAGTTGTGAGAACTTAAATGCAATCTAATCTTCAATCAACTAGTCAGCACAATGTGCTAAGTATAGTCTAGAAACAGCAATAAGTAGGGAGGAAATAAATAGCACAAATAAAGTAATTTAGCAAACCTTGAAAAACCATATTATCCAGCAAAGAATATATTTTAAAAAGTAAAGCTGAGACGCATCAAAGTCAATGAGAACTAAGAGTTTACTGTCAGCATCTGCCTACAGAACTAAAAATTCTCTGTTCACATCAAAGAGTAAAATTTGGAAGAAACTTAGCACCTTCTGCATATGGTGCACAGTGCAGCTGTAGGAGTTTTTTTAGTGTTAATGGGGTTTCATTAGGCTGCAGGGTTTAGTGAACTGTTAGACTGAAGCCGTACAGTACACATGGTAACAAGAAGTTACATACAACTGAAGTGTTTACTTAAACAACTATGCCATGTTCTGGACAACCTTCTTTGTTCTATATCTAAAACTGTAGTTATGTTGTATATTTACCTGTATTATTGTTGTACAGTAATTACAAGTGAGATATGAACCTGGCTCTATTACCAGCCTATGAAATTTGAACAAATTATTCTTTCTGCAATTCATTTTCCCTATCCATAAACCACAAATAGTAAATCATTGAGGACTATGGATAAAAAGCATTCTGTAATATTGAACTGTTATTCATTATTACCACTATCATCTGGTCAATTGTGAAAATTTCAAAAGCAATCACAACATTTAGAAGATGTATTTTGTGAATTTCTCATAAAAGCCTATAGTGAAGTAAAAATGTTTCTAATAAAAAGGTATAATGATGCACAAAACTTTGTACTCAGAATATAATTTTAATTGGTCCATCCCAGTGCTCTTTTTAAAAAAAGACAATTCCCTATGACTAACGGGGTGACATTCAGAAACAAAGAACTCCATCTTAGTTTTAATTTCAACATCCCTATTAAAATTTGAAGCATTTGACTTTTACCATTGATATGCCTCTTACAATATGTTTCTCTTTTAATGAATGTATATATATGAAATATGGACAAAATCAGAAACATGGCAAAGAACGATGGTAAGCCAAATAAAACATGTGTTGGCCCTGAATATAATTGCAACATTATGAACTAATGAAGAACAAATATAAACTGAAAAATTCTTTAACAATGAACAATGTTCCAACTGTACCACAAAAGTGGTATCCTGCAACCAGGGGTAATGAGAAGGCCTGTCCCCACAACTTTGACCACTTCCCTTATGAATTTAAACAAATTTGTTTCCAGCCTAAGCCAATATAGAAACAGCTCCAAAGTGACACTTAAAACCAGGTGACTGAAAAGGATATGCTTCTTTTGGCTAGTCGCAACCTTGTGTTGTAGCATACAGTGAAAAGGTACCACAACAAAATCTACTGCAAGAATTAAAGACATAATTTTAATTTAGTAACAACATGAAGGTATCAGAAACAAATCAGTGGTTTCTGCTGCTATAGACAGAATTGGAAAAGGTTTGCATTCACTAAATACAAAATGTTTTGAATATATATATATATATATATATAAATTACACGAGTAAAATATACCAGTCAGTCTTGTAAATTACAGGATTTTATAGACTCGCAGCCTGATTTACAAGAACAGTACTCCAGTTAAAATGCTTAATTCAGCTAATTTCTAGCCAGTTCCTAGCCAGCAAGAATAGACTAGAAATTATGACAAATTATGATTTTTCACCTCCCTTGACCATATGTATACTCTCTAAAGTCTGTTCAATTTAAATAGGATCATCTTATGAGAAAAGGCTGAGAGAGCTGGGCCTGTTTAGCCTGGAGAAGGTGGAAAGGGGATCTTATCTAAATATATAGATATCTTAAGGGAAGGTGTCAAGAGAATGGGTCCAGACTCTTTTCGGTGGTGCCCAGTGACAGCACGAGAGGTAATGGCCACAAACTGAAACACAGGAAATTCCATCTGAATATGAGGAAAAACTTCTTTACTGTGAGGGTGACAGAGCACTGGAACAGATTGCCCGGAGAGGTGATGGAGTATCCTTCTTTGGAGATATTCAAAAACCTGCCTGGACGTGATCCTGTGCAATGTGCTCTAGGTGACGCTGTTTATGTACAGGATTGAACTAGATGATATCCACAGGTCCCTTCTGACCTCAACCATTCTGTGATTTCTCAGTTACAAAAAATATGAAATACATAGATTACAAAAAAAATATGAATTACAACTCTGCATCTGCACTGATGTAGAAAGATGCATCTTCGAATTTTCCTTGGTACTTCTCTACAGTAAACACTTTGTCAACTATCTCACCTTTTCTCCTCCTTTCCATTCTGAATAACAAGAATTTCCTGTAACAAACACCTTTTCTTTAAAAATGTTTTTCATGAGAAAACAGAATATAAATCATGATTTTCCTACAGTGGGCTCAGCTTTAGCATGTTCAAAATCTACAGGTGTGTGGGGGGTGGTGGTGCAGGGAACATACGCTGAATATCAGTTTCTTCTAAGCAGAGTCCTCAAAATATTGCTAGGTCTGGTGCCTCTTGACCAACATTTTTTTTTTCAACAAACCCAGCAACAAAGTGAGTAGAAAGATTATGAAAACAGATGTCTTCTGTTGCATTCTATTTCTTTTTCTCAGCCAGCCATTCATTTCAGTGTCTTCAAAGGCAAGCTGAGTTGTGACTCGTACTTAATTCTACCCCAACCCCCCACAACTTCTGTGTGTCAAAAGTTAGCTTCTCCCTTCATGAATTTCTAACATAAGAAGCTACTGAAAATAATTTAGATATTCCCTCCAGTGCTCCATTTGTTGAGTTTCTGGTACCTTATTTATTTATTTAGCTTATACCTACCCCTGTCTCCAGTGAGACTAGAATAAGCAGATTGATAAATTCCCGTTTTCAGTAGATGGCAAAGATAGAGTAATATATTAGGGATTGTAACTGTTTCTGTAGGAATTAAGCAGTGAAACATGACAATGCAAAGTAAATGTACAGATTACAGAATTCTGATTCATTGTTGTAGCACAGCATTGCATGGAAAACTATGCTATTAAATCCATAATATTACATTAATTGTGACGTGCCAAAACTGGAAAATGTTTTTCTCTTATTCATTTATGCCCAATTTTGTTCCTGCTAGGAAAAACACTGGTGAAGAATATGAAAATATAAGAACACAGAAGTCAACTGCTACATATTTAAAGCATTTAAGAAAATATCTTCCCCTCTCTTCTTGTCCTCCAACAGTAGTTCTGGTATCTTTTAAAATGTGTCACTTGAAGGAACTAAAATAGCTCTCATATATTCAACATTAATTGGCCCTAATGTGTGTGTTTAGGAACACATGAAAAATGTGTAAAGTCTGTTCTATTTCTGTTCTTGAAATCAAGAGTAAACACATGTACACACACACACAGGCACACTGACTATTTGTTCTTAGATTGATTCCAAGCTATTTTAGTAGATACTCAATAGGTCAAAGGCATCATTTGTGCTGAAAAGCTAGCCATTTCAATTGTATGCCAGGTGACTGTTACTCACCAGCAAAAGCTGGTAATGACAAATCTCTACTACAATCCTCTACAAAACATTTTGCTAATGGAGTTAAAATTCTTATTAAATTTTACATGGGCACGAAAATAACACTGGAAAAATTTCCCATTCAACAAAATATGACTCGTTTCAAGTCAGCAAATCCTTGGCTTTTACAACCTCGATTTAAATTAGTAGCTTAAGATAAGGTACATGGCAAGGCCTTGAGATGCTGCTGACATGCAAAGAATGGTGCTTAGTTATGATTGTACAAAGGTAGAATTAATTATTGCTGTGGTTGAAAACAGTTCCTAGTTTCAGATCAGAGTGCCATAAAGGAATAATGTAGTCTGGATATGTTCAGAGAGAGAGAGGGAGAACCACAACCTTTGCCATTGATGGTTGCAACATAGGATTGTATCACCTGTATCTTTGCCACATCAGCTAAGGTCAGTTTTCTCTGCTATTGCCAAAATAAGGGAAAAGAGCTGTAAGCAAATCCCTTGCAGTTCTATGACACACTGATGCTCCAGCTAGCTGCAAAACAAAGCAAAATATGCAAGTAGATTTTCCTAGAACTACAGCTTTGCGCTGCTCATAGAATAAATCCTTTGCACATTATCAATCCATTACCTGCTCATAGTTCTTTAAAAATAGTAACTAATTATTAACAAGTACAAACAACTACTATCTAGCAATTTCTAACAAATTCCTAAAAATAGTAACTTAGCAATGGCCAGCTAAAACCTTTTTCTTTACAGAAGAACAGACACTGATGACCTGCTTTTCTATCAGGATTAAATGAAGTCTGGCCATAGTAAAATGGAGAATAGACAGAAGGGAGCTATTTTAAGCTGCTGGCATTGACAACATTACTGTTGCAGAACGGTGAGGGTTGTTAAGTGCATGAAAAGGAATTGTAATCTGTCACATCCCTTTCACCAAACTCTGCAAACTTTATTTTATATGGCTCCGTTCTATTTTTTTTTTTTTTCTGCTCCTACTCTGCCACTTGGAAAGTGACAAAAGAAGTTATTTTCAACCGTCGCTTTCGTACTGATGGACTCAGTGCGGTGGCCATCCATAGAACCCAAGCCAGGAGGATACAGTGCACTAATTTTCAGAGAAACACATAAAAACCTAAGTAAAAATAAAAGCCCCTTTCTTAATGCATCTTCCTTTAGGTTTCTTCCTTCTTCTCTTGTTAATACTGCACAGATGTGACAGCTTGAGTGGAATTCCTTCCTGGATCTCTCATCATCAACAAAGTGCTGACTGCGTTCGATCCTTCTGCCCTTTTAGTCATGACGACACTTTTATTCCCTTTTTTGGATTCTGGTCTCTTCTTTTCCCAATTCTACACTTCTCTTTCAGCTTTTGTATAGCCACTCCCTGTCAGTTTCTAGCATGTTTAATGACATGCATATATTGACTATTTGTTTTAATACCTAGCTTCCTACACAGGAGATTGAGATAAACCCTATGCCAGGCCACAAGTCAAAGAAACTTTGAATCTTCAATCACATGTATATTATTAAAACAACATATGACGAGGTACGGGATTTTTCTCTATACTATGATACTTTTGCAAAAGGAATAGAAATACACTGCTGTCAATTAATGCATTATGTTCTCAAAGCATTCTGAAGTATGTTGCAGAAACTCAAAACAGTTGTATAGTTAAAAATACGTCAGTGTCTTAACCCTATGGAATGAAAATATTTTTTTTTCCATTTAAGTTCCAAGAGAAAGATGCAAGAATGTTAAGATTACCCATCCTGAATTAAGAACCACAGTTTAAAGGTACCAAGTGACTTTGTGACTTTTGAAAACAATGTCTACTGTGTAAAGCTCCTAGGAGTTTTTGAAAATGCCACTAAATGCACATTAGAGAACTAATTAGTCACTGTACAGAGCTGTGAATACATTAAACATTCATAATTGTTAAAGACTGTATTCTCTGTATATTGCTCTGCATTCAGAGCATAGCTGCTCTGAATAGTAGTGCTGGGAAAGACCATGCATGGGCAGCTTAGCCCAAAGTTCTGACAAGACACAGACGAACACTTCTCTCACTATCACACTTGTGATGCACCAAAAGGAAGTAAGCTTAGTTAGGAAAAAGGAATAGGGGTAGATCAACACCGTCTCACAGCCCTGTTTGTTGTACTTCTGGCTTCTGATACTTAAATGGACACTGAAATGCCCAAACCATGTTAAAAGACTGACTGCAAGTTAAAGCAGTAAGATGCAGCTGTTAACATCTCCAGTATATTACAATGGTATCACAAAGCATTCTACAGCTTGGAGTGAAGCTTTGTGAATACAAAGAATACACAATCCTATTATTCACTTTTCTTAAAGACTCTTGCACATTGGGAACACACATTATCATTAAATCTGTGCTCTATATTAAAAAGCAAAGCACTTGCCAAACACAATAGAAATCAGTTCAACATGTAAGATAAGACTACACGCTGAGAACTAGCAACCTGTCATGTTAATTTCCTAGACTTCCAGACATGTACCGCATAGTAGTGCGCTTGCAGAAATGTGCTCAACAGCCTTAAGATTCTCACACTGCACAGTGGCACTTTAGCATGCTGACATCTATGAGTCTGTTACCACTTCTGTAAGTATCCTTAGTTCCAGAAATTACGGAAAATGGAAAAAGTTTGAGAACTTCCCTATTTAGGCAATTCTTTATAAGCTTTACAGATGGAAGATAAAAGATAATGTTCTTATGTGACTATGATGTATTCATGTGTATTATTTGACAGCCAGAGTACTAAATTTAAAACCCCTGGCACTGGTTCCTACTCTATTTTGTTTTATGACTGCAGCTAGTCCCAGTGTTAAATTAAAGTCTGTTTCTCACAAAGCATATAATCCAAAAGAAATAGGAGCCAAATCACTGATTTATAACAAAAACTGACCGAAGTGCAAGACTTTTTGTGCACAAAACTTTCCCCAAACTTGTATAACATGTGAGGATACTGTTTGAAAAGAAAAGGACTAGCAGAATGCTTTAAGAGGCTTGCTCTCTACAAAGTACAATGACTTTACAAGTGCTCACCCAAGCTCACAGGAAAAAGGGAAAGCAAGTCTCCACATTCATTTAATATGAAGCAATCCAATAATGTTTCCAATGTATCCTGAAGTGGGAGGAGAAATGACTGTACTCGTACATCTAGACAGATACTTCTGTGTTCTTCAGAGGAACTTTGAACCTCGGCTCCATCCATGAGTATTTGCAGTTCTGTCCCAAGGGAAACATTAGCCATTTGAAGATCACAAAAAAGGAAGGCTAATGAAGTTTAAACACTAGCACGATCTTTTAAAGTATATACTGGTTTATTTATTGCTCAGTTTACTTTTTCACTTGCATGCATCACTCATGATGATCACGAAGGTCTATAAACAACAACAAAAAAAAGGAAGTTTGGATATAAAATGTTGTTGGCTCTGAAAAAACATGCAAGTGAACAGATGAACAAAAGAACACTAAGTCTTGAAGAGGTATCTTTTCAGTTTTCACATATAGGTAATAGAAGAGTAATCATACTTTCAAAAAACTAAGTCAAATCAATGCTTTGATTAAATATTGGCGAGATGCAAACATATTCATCTCCTCCAAACAAAAATAATAAAAAAAATCTTCAGTATGGTTACCCAATAGAAAATTAATTCAAATATGAAAATTAACATCCTAATGTGCATACAAGCTATTGTATTAATAGTCTAAAATTTAAAAAGCTGTTCCAATTTGACACAGCAGTAAGCCCTCTGATATGGAAGCAGTGTATACTGCCTTAGAGTATTAAGAACTTCTATTAATGTTATTTGAATATATGCTTTGAGGTAGAGATTATGATTATTGGTTCTAGCGAACTTTTTTTTTTCAGGAATGTATTTCCATCTCCTTATCTTTGTATAATGATAGTCACCAAGGAAGCTTCTCTAGCTGAATACTACAGCACAAAACATGCATCATCATCCTTTTTATTCCAGTTGTTTTCATAGCATTGCTCTACTGATCAGGTAATTTATCCAGGAGACCCTTCAACCTACTTGAGGTCATATTCAAATGACATCTCGGAGGGTACGTGGCTAGTTAGAAACTGGAAATAAAGGACTCAGATGCTTTCAGAATTTTAGTAAAGTAGGGCCTTTTTGCCCTATTTTGGAGCTTATTGTGTCTCCATACAGGCATAAAAGAAGCAAAAGACTCCCTACCAGTAATATCTTAGTTGTTGATAAGATATATTACTGAGGGGTTTATTTCATCTTCAACATATTTAGAGATGCTTTCAGAATTTTTAAAAGATTTGTCTTGGGATACAATGATTTTAAAAAGCCATAAAACATCTCTCCAACATGAAAAAATCATAAAAAAATCATGCAGTAAAAAAAAAAAGGAAAAACTCTAAAACAATCTAAATCACAGTTCAGAGAAATGTATAATAGAAGCATCGTATCGGTGCCCCTTTTACTAATACCTAACGATTTAGACAGTATTTCCAAAGCCACAAATTCAATTTATAAATTTAATAGAATATTTATGCATTAAAAGGCTTCCAAATGTGCCCACACATCTAGGGATTTTGTAAGCCTTCATCACAGAGCATGTATTAAAAAACAGTGACAGAAACTTGGTATTTGTTCTGTCCTAGAAGAAGTAGAGGCAAACAATTTTAGGTTTTTTTTGCAAGCAAGTACAATTTACCAAACTGTAAGCACAGCAAACTATGTAGTTATCATGAGAAGTAAACATGGCAAAGGAGAAATGATTTTATGGTGCCAATATTTAAGATTAATTATCATTTGGTCTTAGCTTTACTAAAATTACTGCTTTACCCACTACTATTTTCCCTGCCAGCTGGAAAGTATAATTGAGTGAAGCTACTAGGGTTTTGTTTTGGTTTTGAGAGTTCTTAAGTATATGATGATGTAAAGGACATCGCAAATACATATTAAAAAGAGCTCTTGCCAGCATGCAGCTCTGAAGAACACAGAAATTTCTCCATGATTTAGCATGATTAACCTTATGCCCTCAAACTGCATTTAGAACTTAGGTTATAATGATGCATGTTTTAATTACACTTTTTGAAAGGGTATATGTAGCTAAGTGAATACTGACATCCTGATCTCCTGAAGACGAGTGGAATGGTTTTCCTGCCAGCAAGCACTTTAAATAGGGTATACAAAAATACGCCGCTGTTGTCAAAATCTTTGCATACTTTTCCAAACATTCTTACAGTGAGAGTTTTGTTAGACATCCACTTTATAACTTGGAATAAATATCTCTAATAATCATGCACTTAAACCAGTGCATATTTTAAACAACTAAAATATTAGGACTAACATTTCATAACACAGATTATTATGGTATAAACCTCTTTCAAAAGGTCACATTGTATAAATCCTACTAATTTAAATAGAAATGTTATCTTTGAACTGAGGAACAGAATTTGGCTTGTAAAACCAGTACAAACTCCAGTTAGTATGTAAATTTAGTAGAGCATTTCCTACTAATACTCAGCATATGTTTTGAGGCATGTTATCATAGAGATACCGTCCAGAAAATCAGGTTTGAGTGCCTCATTAGGCTAACATCTGAGAGCATCAAACTTGCACACTGACAATTGTTTCTGAACTCACCTGGATACACCTAGGGATATACCTCATGCATCTCTGTTCTAACGAATAAAGACGACTCCTAGTCAGCTGTAGAAAAGCTTGTTCATCTGTCAGGGAATTTTGTAAAAGTCCCTGTGAAGTTGGCAGTCTTCAACCCAAGCTGAATTCACATCCTAAAACAGCAGGTTCTGCATCACAGTCCAGAAAGAGGGGACTGGCCCCAGAACTCAAATATGCTAAAATCAGGAACCCTGATGTGTGTTGTCAATAGGAGGAAAATCAGGAATGAAAAGCAAGTAAGGAAGTTACCTAGAAGTTTATCCTTAGACAAAGATCATTCAAAGGGTAAAAACTGTCAGAGCTGTGGAACTCTACTAGGGAAGATCTCAGTCAGTATAAGAGGATCATGCTTTCATTTTATATATATAATATAAATATATAAATGTGTAATATATGATATAATTAAGTACAATCATTGTAGTACTTTTAAGGAGTTAATTAAGATAAATAAGTTTCTACAAGGTATGGGTAAAAGGGACTTAACCAGGATATACCCAGTGCAAGTGCACAATCTGTGCCTAAGACATTTATGAATGGAACACAAATTGGAGATAAATAAAGCTTTAATGCTCTAAAGCTATGCCAACCAATAGTTGCTCATTTGGGGGTATGGGAGCTAACATGGATAGTTAGGGTTATGACCTCCCATTTAACATTAAGCCTTTCACTCAGCACTTTTTGTCACTTTAGAAACCCCTGGGGAGAGCCTTTCTATATTCTGTGCTTTTAGTGATACTGTTATCTGTGAAATACGGTGCTTTGGCTGACTGCTAAAAGACCAAGTTCTAATTATGAACAAAGGTTGTAGCCTCTGGATTTACAATGGTAAAGCCTTTTACCTTGGAAAGTAAAGGCGGCTTTTAGCAGTTGCTGTCATACAAATGGGACAGATATGATGCAACAAATGAACAGAAAGAATAATTTTTACCACTTAGCCTTTACAAACACTATACCTGGTCCATACTATACCTGGTTTAAATGACAGACTTTAAGTTTAAAACAACTAGGACAAAGAAAGTCACAAGAATAGTAGATGCTCTAAATTAAGTGAGCATCTCTCTCACATCACTTTCATACATTCCTGCAAATGGTTTCAGCTTTGACTAATTTTTAGTTTACAAGTCCTTAATTAGGAAATTCCCAAACAGGTCCTTAAAGGTAGCTGAAAATATATTTCTCAGTTATCAAAAGACCTGCAGGTGTCTGTTTTTACCTTCAGGTTTTACAGCACAGAACATCTTAATGCAACAGCTGCACATAAAATTTTCTTAAGTCAACATGGACATTGTTAACCTTATCAGCAGCCAATAATTCATTTCAAAACCATAGACTGCCATGCTTAATAATACACTCAAGCTAAAGGGCATCCATTATACCTCAGAAGAGCTCCCAAGCTATTATGCATTATTCATACCTGAGACTAAGATGCTCTTCAGCTGCTTTTTTCCAAACTTTTATACCATATTTTACTTTTAAAATGTTCCTTCCTAAAATGCAAGCGTACTAATTAATTCAAATTTATGAATGGGTAAATTTGAGTCCCAAATGTGACTGCTAAGGAATGTGACTTAAGACAAGTGAGAGCAAGATCAAGTTTAGAATCAATATCATTTCTACTAGAACAATCTCCACCCAAATCATAGCACCATACAATAATATGGCTTTAATTCCCTTGGTTTGATGTTGCCAAGCTGTGTAGTTTCTTACATATGTACTTCATTCAAGAAACTAACAATAATACAAGTAATCAACACAGAAACAAAGATGAAAAATGTGTGTTAATGACTCAAGTTATGTATGCTGAAATCATTTTGTTTCATTATTACACAACCTAAAACATGCTGCCCCCCCCTCTTTTTTTTTTTTTTTTTTTGCTACTGTTCTTTTTCTAAATTAAGATCCTTCCTCTTTTAAGTATTATTTTAAAGCAAAAATTCTCAGAAAGGTTGCCCCAAACATTTTTTTTAATACTGATTGGAACACATATATTTGGTCTTGGCATTAGAAAGGGCCTTGCCTATGTATTAGCAAAAACTTCCCAACAAGCACCGCAGAAGGATACCACAATAAGCTTAAGACAACTTAAACCATGGTGCTATGCTCTTATGTTCCTGCCATCTACCATGTTGTTTCATTCACCTTCTTTTGTTTCATCTTTCACCTTATGTCTGAGTACTATTTTTTTTTAAGGTAGTTTTTTTACTGTATTAGCCACACAAGACACTAGTGACAGTAAAATGGAGATGATAGAACCATACAGTGGTATTTACCACATTACAGTGAATGTGGCTGCAGGTGTTACTACTTATTATAGTGGCACCACTGTCATTGATTGGTTTAAGCTGCTAATGAAGTGGTAGCCAAAGAGATCTTTATTACATCTGTGAGAGACATAGGCATGTTGGCAAAACTTCTAAGCATAGAAAGTGCAGACTTAGAACTGCAAGACAACATGCAGAGCTCAAATTT
This sequence comes from Anseranas semipalmata, assembly GCA_013399115.1. Classification (NCBI taxonomy): domain Eukaryota; kingdom Metazoa; phylum Chordata; class Aves; order Anseriformes; family Anseranatidae; genus Anseranas; species Anseranas semipalmata. The sequence continues at coordinate 243,055 of VXAA01005817.1, forward strand.
ATTCTTCCACATCATACCTGGGAAAGCAAAATATGTTTACCTGTGACCCAAGATCAGTAACTTGTAAGAGAAATATCAGCTGAGTTAGCCTATGCTATGTGATACAATATGTGACAATGAAACGGATAAAAAGGAGAATTGCTTTGATTTAAAACACTTCTTGAGAATCTAATATTTAAGAGCTGTAATTGACAATACGTTATTTTGCTAAGGCACCAGTATATCCATTTTCAGAATAAAAGAAATTAAATTCTCACTCAGGAATGGGGTTAGCAAATGGCAATACTTCAGTAAAAGCTAGAACAGATATAAGCCACAAGAACTGGCACGATACTGATTTTACTTACTCTCTTTGATCCTTCCCTTCAACCTCATAACTGAAAGAACTGAGAAAAAGAACAACTGAGTTTACATAGAAATGTCCTAACCAGCTTATTCCACAGCTGATGAAATAAGCACCACCAATTCCATACATTTCACAGAGGCCACCGCTGTATCCCTCAACCGAAAAACACATGAATACAAGGAAAAAGCAGATTATGTTGCGGTATGAAAGGTAGTGTGCGTATCAGCAAAGTTGTTGCCATGATACAAAAACTACAAAAGTATTTTTATCTGCATTTCACAGATTCTGGCACAAAGCTAGTGAAAGTTTGTAGTGACACCCATCATAAAACAGACAAAATAAAACCCACAGATAAATGTCTGTCAAAGACAGCAGTTGAAAGTATAACCTTTCAACATGTCAGTGTTCACGTATGGCAAGAAAAAAGGATAAAGCCCCAAAAGCATACAAGTAGCCTAGGATTTGTACATTTGATTGTTGTCCTTAAGAGCAAGAACATTGCATGAAGCTTTTTGCTGCTTGGATAAACTGGGAGAATTTATAGAATTTATATGCTGCTGCTGCTAATGAAGAACTTCAGTGCTTTCTTTTCCTTTCATTCTGAAAAAAAAAAAAAAAAAAGACTTGCTTTGCAATAAATCTGAGTATAAACATGATTGTTGGGGGTCTTGGAAACATTAGATTTTTTTAGGCAAAGTGGAAAGAAGAGGGAACGTTGGTCATGAACTGAATCAGAAAGGACCTTCCAAATAGATAGGGAAATAGCAAAAATTATGTAAGAGTTTAGGAACCAGTGTGCAGTTGGGTAATGTAGAAACAGGATTCCAGCACAAAGCAGGCAAGAGAAGAATTTTAAGTATTGGGAAGTTCAATACAAGAACAAAACAGAATGCAGAGATGAAGAAGGCAAAGAAGAAAAGCTTGCAAGCAAAGGTGGACAGGAGCGGGACCTCTAACTAATGCTGGTGCAGCACCTTATTCAGTCTAGCATACTAACTATGTTACCTCTTATTTTCTTGGAATACTATGTCATCTTTTTTTTTTTAAAAAAAAAAGTGTCTCATTTCACCATTTAGATCATGAGTTTTACCACATGTAACAAAAGTATTACAGCACTTGCTGTATGTAACATTTCCACTGTACTCATCAGGCTCATTCACATCTACCTTTACTATATCAAATCAATAAAAATATTTTTTCCTTTGTTTCATGTTTTTCTTCTGTAATGAAATTTATCATTTCCCCTCTGAACTGCAATTATATACTTAACCTCCTTATTCTTAGATGTTACTCTTCATAGATACTCTTCATCCACCTGCATCTCAGTCTCACTAAAATGTATTTCTTCCTTCACCTGTATTATCAATATTCTTCAGCATTAACATCTTCTGGATTACATTTTCAATTCAGTAGTTTATTTTTTTTTCTTCTTCATCAAAATAGCCCACTGGAATAGCATTTGTTCAAAAAGAACAATCAGCGAGAGGCTTCCAGTATTACATAAGTAATCTCCAGGGGCATTTTATAATTTTATTCTTTATACTGTTTTGTTATAAGCCTTCTATACCAAGCAATTAGCTAGTACACAGGGCCTTCTCAGTCTCTCTCTCTCATCTTTCGGTACTGTGATGGATTTAATTTCTTTTTTTCTTTTTTCTCTCTTTTTTTTTTTTCCCCCGGTTGTTTCTCATGCTTCCATACAGAATACTTCTCTAAGCAACATGTCCTTTAGGTGGCATTTTGTTTCCTCAGCCTGCCTGGTTCAGCTGCTGCTGACTTGGCTATTGACTGGAGCAAGGACTAAGCTGAGAGGTATCAGCAACACAAGAACTTGTAGAAATAATAAACCTCCTTGTTCCAGCCTGCGCTTTGACTATTATATTTTGCTTCCTCATTTGGTAAAATTAACGTGCACATTATTGCCTCAACACCATTACAACTTCATTGTTTCTGATAAGGCATAAAACTGTGACCCATTAAAAATACAATTAACACTAACAGCCAGTTGAGTGATAATTTAGTTTTTAAAAAGGACAGATATCCCAACACAAGCCAAATGGTAAACAAGCTGTGTTTCTTTTAATAGGAAAATATGACAGAGTCTTAATGTCACATCCATGGCTCCTGCTGGCCGCTTACTGAGAAAGAAGAGGACTCCTATTCTATCGCTTTTCTCTCAAGCTTTAGTAGCAGCCCATAGCTATCGGTGAGAGACTGGAATAAAGTACAGTGGTACTCCTGACAGGACAGGGGTAAAAAAACAAACAAACAAACAAACAAACAAACAAAACACTACAAGGCTTGGCTGGTGGGTTTTACTCTTAACCAAACATCAGGTTTTCCTCACATCAGATTTGACAGGACCAGCAGGGAATTGCCTTCCTCTGCAGCACAGTCTGGTTCCTAGGATCATGTAGACATTTTCACAGAACAGTCCTGTGCTATAGTTAAGACTCTAGAATAAAGCTGTCTCCTATCTGTTGCACTCATCCTATGACACAGAAGCATTTCAAAGCACTCTGTCATTCCATAGCAAAACTATGTATTTGTCACAGGATTATGTAATTTGCTCCTGTGTGGAAGGAGTTTTAAAGCACCTGTTCTTGTCAATTCTTCTGAACACCTTTTCTGCAGCCAGACTGTCACTAACTGCTGCTTCCCACCATTCCCATAGCTTCGCTTTCCTTAACCCTTCATCTTACTCAAAGATGCTCCTTCAGGCTCCTTCCCCTTCCCTATTACTACCATTGCCTCTCTTGGACAAATCACTCTTTGTCCTTCTCCCTTCCTTTAGTGGCTCTGGCTGGGAACTTAGTCCAATAAGCCTGGAAGAATTTATTAATTTGAGCAGCATTTGACCCAAACTGTTCCTTCTAGACCTGCATTCCTATTTTAGGACCAAATATATTTTTCATTATATACTTTTCCATTCGTGGAAGTTAGAAAAAACAGGGAATGACACAGATAATAAAAGATACAAATAACTCTTGTAAGGGTAAAAAATACAAGTATGAGTACAGTTTTGATAGCACTAGCCTGGAGTTTTCAGGTTGTTAATAATAATAAAATTATGCAAAATTTCAACGGTTAGGAAAATAAACTACAGGTAAGTAGAGACTCAGTTTATTACAGATCATTTGGTACTTTTGACAAGCACATTACTGTGTCCATATTCTAGGCAGATTTGTACCACGACAACCTCATTCTCTCTGTGTGAAATTACCCTTGTAAAATTTCAACTGGCAAAAATAATTTTCAGACTTTCCCTCTAAAAAAAAGTTGTGTAGTGTTGTTGGCACAGAATGAATACCTGCATTCCTGAGATGGACAAGTGATCCCTAAATATATAGTCTGTAAAGTAAATATGAACTTTTCTGGATGAAGGACATGGGAATATAAGATAGAAACATGCACTGTAGGCAAAGGGAGAATTAGTATAAAGTTTGTCACATTTCAGAGGTTAACTAACTTACTTTCTCTGACAGCTTTTCAGTTTTCTGCTGAGACTACTGAAACGATAGCATTTCAGAACAAGAGAAAAAAATCAAGACAGAATAGTGAATATAGGCACTTACAAACATTTCAAATGCTGCGTGTAACAAAGAGATTTGGGTGACAGCTGTTAGATGCCACTTGGTGGTGCTGTTAGGAACGTTAGCTGGTCAGGTTTCCGACAGCGTAACTACCTTTTCTTATCATGTCATTTTTTGCAGGACTGGGATACTATTGAAAATGGCATGAAATAGATGAAAAATAAATAAGAAAATAAATACCAGCCATCTTGAACTCCTCCCCAGCAGAAGAAAACTTTTCAGTTCTATTCTTTGATGCAGCATAGTAACTCCATACAGTAAACTAAGCCAGGAATAAATACTTCCTCTTACAAAAGGACAAAATCAGAAACAACAGTGATACCAAGCAGCTAAGAATATAAGAAATATGCTTTAAAATAGAGATGCTGTGTGACAGTTTGTTGAATGTAGAGCTGATGAAGTGCAAAACATGGGCAGGCCTCTGCAAAGGGCCCTGAGAAAAACTTAAAGGATAATTGGTGTGTGTCGAAGTTCTGTGCTACGGGGACTTTGTGATTAGCATAACAACAAAGTCAGACCTAAGAACTGAGGATTTTAGAACAGGTGGAAAGATCACCTGCTCACAGAATGCCAAAGGATAGGCAGCAGGCTTGATGGACCTACCGGCCAGGTGGAGATGACATATTCTGTATTTCTGCCATGTGTTCCCAAAGCAGAGTGAACCTGTTTTATTTATTTGCGTATAGCTACTCTACAGCATCTTTTGACAGCATTTGCACCTTCAAGGCAGTAAATTTGCAGAAATCTTTTTTTAAAAAAGATTACTTGGTGAGATCTTAATAATACCACTTTAATGGTTGATTGAGCTGATTAAATCAATTTCCATGCAATAACTATCCAACAGCTCTCCAAATAATCTGCAGAAATCAGTTAAGGTAGCTTTTGATGCAAGAGCACACAGACTTGGTAGAAGGGCGGGGAGAACCTTGGCAGCACAGCTAATAAATGTAATTATAATGATAAAAGCTCATAAATGGCTTCATTCTACACTGTCACTCACAGCACAACCTGCTATCGCTCACTCCTGCTGCACACAATGACCTTTGTCATGCTTGAGAAAACAGCTTCCCACTGTGATTTGACTCTTACTGAGTGGCCAGATGGGGCAGCTTTGCTTCATTATTTGTGTCTGTGAAGTGGAAATGCCAACAGAAAGATTCATTACTGTCAAGATCATCTCTGCAAAGCTCCTCTGATTTATTAGGGCATAAACTGCTGTACTGGCTGTAATGAGACATAAATGTTCTGTAAGGCCTGTGAACTTGAGAAGGAAATACACTGCCATCAAGAGGCTATGGGCCTAGATTATTAACGGTTTGTGCCAGTGCCGTCAGAGAAAATCATATCAGTAGCCTGCATTGCAGCAGTTGTGGGGGAAAATGTAACAGCTTAGCCAATGACATCATTACATAAAATCATTTCCTTCATTTTTCTGAAATTTGTACATTTCAGACAGGTGAAATGCAATGGAATTGCTAAATACAATAAAATATCAGTCTTTCAAATTCTGATTAATTAATGTTGAGATTTTGATCCAGACTAATAAACTGTAGGACAAGAAAAATTAAGTTTTAATTTATCTTTCAGGGAGACAGTAACTGTCCATTTTGAGAATATTCTAATTTTTTTAAGCTCTACATTTTGTTAGTCCAGATTTTCTTTTTTCTCGTAGCACAGATCTTGCGTACTTTTGTAGTTAATGCAGTACAACACTCCTAAAATATTACAACCAGTTATGATGACAAACAAGTATTAATGAAACAGAGAAACAGCTTATTTGTGTCTGCCATGAAGTATATACATTACTCGAACAGAACACACCAGCTTATTCATCCACATTAAGAATAGGTAAAGAGCACTTCAGCAATACAGGAATAATTTAATATTACATTGACAAAGGGCCTCTAGCGTGACCATGAAGATGCTAACAAGGCTGCGCTGGTAGAGTTTTGCTAGCACTGTTCAGTCTCTGTTTGCTAGCATTCAAACTGGTTCAGAGGCTGTGGTTAAGGCTGGACTACAGTCACTAGGGGTACTTCCTCTGGCACTGGCACTGAGTGACCTTGTGCAAAAGTTGTTGGACAATGACTAGAAATGGCCTGGCTTTCGCTTGGTGAATAAGCACGGCATTCAGGAACACTGGGGAAGTTGCATTAAGCTACAAGGTCACACAGATTGTTCCAGTCCAAGATCCACTACTGTCCATGGGTGAAACTTTTACAGCCTAGCCCTTAGGATCCTATATTTCTATCAGTAACTGGTTCCTCAGATTAAAAAAAAAAAAAAAGTTTACATAGCACATTTTAAAACCAAATCCAAATCTGCAACCATCGTCAAGTCTTTTCTGCACTTTCAGAAAGGATGAAACAAATTATGTTCACGTTCAATATTATAGGATAAACATATTATAGGATTCAACATATTATAGGATAAATGTAAACACCTATTAATTTACACATCTAACAAAGAATTATACATTGAAAGAAACTTCCTAACTGGGAAGTATATCACAATCTGAACAGTCATGCTCAGAAGACTAAACCAGCATACATTCTACTCCTAAAATGGCAGCAAAATTAAGTAAGCAAATTGAAAGTACAAATATATCTGCTTATGATGGCATCGTAACCTGGCCTATGACTCTAATTTAACAACCCAGTCTCACTCAGAGCGCAAGTGCACTTTGTACTGACAGCTCCTGTGAATAGTTCTGGGTCTTGTAGATACTGTAGTGCTGTTAGCACTTGATTAAATATAAATGTGGGAACGAAGGCCAGGTTCTTTTGCCACTCGACAATCCATTAATAAGTCACTCTGGAGAAAGGAGGAAAAGACAAATGTTTTCTTGAGCTACTTTGTTTTGGGAAGTCTAAATCCATTCATTAGTAGAAAAAAAAAGTTCTGTGGTAGTGTTTTTAACATATTTATATGGCTTGTTTTACATTACTATTCCCTTATGGCTATTAAATGTTCTGATATTTAAAATGTTGTGAACTAAAGCAGGTGTTTTCCCATCTATTTCCCACTAAATGATGTAAAGTTATCTAGACTGCTTTCTGCAAATGCACGTGTTATTTCAAACAGTTTATTATCTGTTTAATGCTGTAGCCTATAAAAAGTCATCTTAAATATAAAAATACAGAATATAGTAAATGATAAAATAGTTATTAAATTTTCTTCTGAATCTTGGCTTTCTGTTCATTTTCACAGATTTTAAAGAGAAATAATATGCCTTTTTAAAATTCTTTTTCACTGATAAACGGAATCATGTTTCTTGCAGAGATAATTTGGCATCAACGGTTCAGCGCAAATGCAAGAAAATTACCAATTTGCCTTATAAGTAAAAAATTGTTTGTTTATAAAAGCTAAAAATAACCTTAATCATGTCTCTTCTCCAGAAGGTGAAATGAAAATTTAACAGTCATCCTTATAGTTTCCAACTCAGTTTTCCACTGAAGTTCAGCCCTATTTTAGGGTCATGGTTTTCCCAAGGGAACACTAGCAAGCATTTAGCTTCAGAGACACCAAAGCCTTCCAGTGCTCCTTGCAGCAGAGAAGGAACACAATTGCCACAAAGTTCCTCTACAATTTATAGTCAACTACTCGCCTTCCCAGAATATTTTGGAGTACTATGCACCTGTATAATTTGAGATGGAGCAGTTACTGTATTAATATTGTGCGGAATTTATACAAAAAGGGACAATAATATTAGGCTTGTATGAATGCAGTAAAAGATCTTTACCTCACCAGCACATGAAGCTCATCTGCCATTTTCCTCCTTCCATCTATAGTTCAAGACTATATTGCCACCTTCCACCATTAACATCTACCAGGGAAGCCAACTCAGAAATAAAACAGAACAAAAAATACACTTCAAAATACATGAGAGGTGGCAACATTAGCACTCCTTAGAGGCTGAGATCAAGCTCTACTCCCCCCACACACACTCAGCAAAAGCAGCCAGTAGTTATTCGCAAATCAGAAATGTGAGCACTGGAGCGAGGAACTTCTCTACTGTATTCCTCTGCTTTTCCTGAGAGTTCCTGGTAGTGTAAGTCATGCAGAAATCCTGTCCACCCCTGCTAAGCAGTTAGTCCTACAGTTAACACACTATACTTATAGGTATGAATAACTGGCACTGAAGAGCATATCTAGGAGTTGCTCTGCTGCAGAGAAGCACAGTGCTTACCAGGGTTCCCTGGCCAAATTGAAGAGGCTGATGGTGGGATTTGCTTTTGTAAGAAAGGAGTTTGCTAATTCCCTTAAAGGTTCAATATTTGTCAACTGAGGAGATTGCTCTGTCTGGTTGGCATCGATTAATGACTGTCATCCCCCTGCTCTGAGAAGGGACGCAATTCTGAGCAACCTTTGTAAAGGCTGTGAGGAGAGGAGAAAGACATTCCCTACATGCTTGCTTCTTTTTGACCAAAAATGGACTAACCTCAGTCTAGTCATGTCTACTAATATGGGGAAAGTTTGTGAGGATTTTATTGTGAACCAAGCAATTTTGAAAATTGTTTAGCATTTCCTATTGCTTATGCAAGTAGAGCACAGTCAATGAAATTATTTCGAGTTTCACCTTTGAAAACAACCGTGTATTGTATTTAACACATTCACAGGAAAAAAAAAACAAAAAAAAAAAACACCACTTACATTGATATAATCGCTTATTAGATGACACTCTTGCTGCACACAAACGTAGAGCCAAGAGCATTTTTCTGTCTGAAATTGCACAAACATGACGTACCACAAAGGCATCCTCAGATGTTTGGCTCATCTCTAGTTTCCACTCATAACCTTTTAAGGAGAATTTAGGTCAGCCTAAATAAAACAGCTTGTTTCAAAATGGGGTGCCATATTTCAAAATGCACATAGCCAGCCAGTATCATTTTTAGCCAAAAACTCAGTATTATCAGATATGGTGCTAAGATCTCTGTACTCAAAAATTTCTCATGCTGTTTGTGTACACATTTGAATATTTTGCACAAATTTGGTTTTGGTTGCTCAAACAAATCAAAATATATTAAAAAATACTATCATAGTTATTACAAACATACTAATGATTTTAACAAATGATATCAGTAATACTGCTAAGTTTCCATTATGCTTTTTATGGACTGAGTTCTGTCACCCTTTTTTTTTATTTTTACTATTCTGAACAGTCCCAATTTCTGTGCAGATACTGTGTGTACTACTCAGCATGAAATCCATGATAGCTTGGATACATAGTCCCAGAAGAGTAGACAACTCTCATTTTGACAGGATTCCACTGAATAACACACAAGAAGATGCTGTAAACCAGCTTTATATAAGAAAAGGAAAAACTGATTTCACACGGCAGCTAACAGGTCCCTTTGCCTTTGCAAATATTCCCCCTGTGTGGGGGACAAAGAGAAGGAAGTTCCTAGTGCTCTCTTAAGTTGAGCAATTTTTTAAAGGAATTCTTCTGGCAGATAGAATGAGGAAAGCATTGTTACACTGGTCAAATCTCAGGCAGTGTCTGCTGCCCACATCCCACACTTCCAGGGACAGGATTGCTGACAACACATATTTTCTAGTAAAACAAGGTAAACTCAGCTATGGATACTGAATGTCCCAAACATAGACCCAGCAGAGGCAGGAACACTGGGCTGTACTAAAAGTCTGAACCCTTCTGAAGGTAGATGTGGTCTCTGTTAAAGCTATGAAGAGAGATCTTAGATCCTTATTAATCCCTACCTGCCACACAATGGCATGATGTTGCCACTAGCTGTGTTCCCAACACTGCACAGAAAACATACAAGTTGTACCTACACTATAGCATAGGAACAGGAAATGTGAGGGAATCAGGGAAGAATACTTTCCCTCAGCAAAATTCCATATACATTTCTGAACGGTGGGCTGATTTTGCTTTTTCACTACAATAGAAACTATAGGGTCAGACTCAAATTCTTCTCGAGCAAACAACAGAAATCTACAACTGTCCATACTCCCCAGCCAGGTTCTGTGGTCCCTATTCAAAACTGCTATCAGTACAACCACAAGAATGCCACAGTGATGGTGCTCCCACAAATCAGTGACTGATGAGGGACTCTTTTTGAATTGCAAGTAACATGAAATGGAAGGATAGAAAGATAACCAAGGCCATGTTTGCACACAGGATGAAATTCATCTTCCATGAATTTTTGTGCCTATAAAACTTGATAGCATGAATATTTGATGAAAATTAAACCCTAAAATTGGTGTAAACTTAGCCAAAGCAAATGTTTAGTTTTCACCCATCTCTACACCACAGATGTTTCAGTATGCAGTATTTAGACAAAACTCTCATTTTATGGAAAATTTAGCTATTCATTTTTCACAGTGAGAGCAAAACTAATAAATGTATACGCAGTTAATTTCATTCTTGGAGATTAAGTTAATAGAGTAGATGAACTGCCTAGGGATTTTTCCACTCATTTGTAGAAAGGAACTGAAAACAACTCCATGCTTACTGCAGGGCAACTGCAGTAAAGCCATTTCCAGGCTGGTCAAGCATGATTTTTTTTTTTTTTTCGACAATGCAAAATCTGGGGAAGGTAGGCACCTCAAAAGAAGCAGATGGGAATCTTGAATAACATGCTGCAACTAATGTATAACCTAACACTGTATGGCGAGTCCTTCATGCATCTGGGAGCATAAGGCACATTGTAAGGGGGAGGTCAGCCGCAGCCCTAAGTTTTCTAATGTTTGCTGGAAATCATATTCAGTGGCAACATCAGTCCACAGCTTGGCAACACTCTTCTGCCAGGCTTGCACATAATAATTCAACACTCTCCGTAGCCTTCAATGCAAGCCCATGGAAGACTTTTTCCCAGTAAGAAGGAAATCTGTGTAGGACAGTAAGAAATTCCCTTTTGATTCCCCTCTCATTTACTTTCTCGTACTTCTTTCACTCCCTTATTATTTCTATTATCTCTTTCCTTATATTTTTTGGCTCATTTTTTTACTCTCAGAAGGTCTACTAAGCAGATGGATCTAAAAAAATAACAGCAATTAAATTTCAGACAGTATTCCATAGTTTACAATATGTTGCACCTATTCTTTGCACTAGTATTCAGGGAAGAAAACAATCTACAAGAACAAGAGCAGACATTCTTGAGTTCACAGAATCACAGAATCATTCAGGTTGGAAGAGACCTCCAAGATCACCTAGTCCAACCTCTGACCTAACTCTAACAAGGCCCACACTAAACCATATCTCTAAGCTCAACATCTAAACGTCTTTTAAAGACCTCCAGGGATGAAAACCTGTTGAAAAAAAACCTGTTGAAAAAAAACTGTTGAAAACCAGTTGAAAACCTGCACACAGCTTTCTATCTGACGTATTGAATATATAATTCAATTTATTTCTAGAAAATGCATTATTTGTTCAGTAGGAGTTAAAGATTACACTGATCCAAAGTGACTGAAATATAAATAACTGACAGAACAATATTATTTTGTTTTGTCATTATACTCCGTACTTAGTAAATATTTGTCACGGTTTTACTAATATCTCATATTAATAAATCAACTAAAACCCACAGAGAGATCATACCTTCTACTATCTTTGCCATTATTCAAAAATAAAACATTCTCCTTCATCTGAGGCTGAAAAGCAGAATCACATGATAGCAAATCTGGGAATAACTACTGTATTTCACAATTCCATCATACTTTGTTTCTTACCAAGAGGAATGCCAGGAGCTTGCCTAGTGGATATGTCTGTTGCCTCCATTCATGCACACTTCCAAATTTTCTTTCAGGCTTCCTGACAGCAGGCAGCTGTCATCTTTCTGAGGGTGTTTGTGGTAGTATTTTTCCTCAAACAAGGATAACTTGTCTCTATTTATTTTTTAAAAGCTGAAGTGAACATAAAATGTTACCAGAAGGTGCTGAATACTTCCAGATCCTATTAAAGTATTATAGATATGGAAATAGACTGCACAGTTTGCAAGACACACAATTCTCCACAAAAAGAAACCCTCAGTGGCTTTGTCTTGATTTGTCTAGAAAAGTCAGAAGTAAAAAAACAAATTTGTACTCAGTAACTTATAGCTGCTTCTATTTTCATAACAAAATGCTGAACGGCAACCACTGGGATATATACTTTGCTTTTACAATGCATTTTAAAACCTTCTTCAGTAACTAGTCCCAAATGATTCAGAAATCCTACGTGTTTTTTCAAGATACGAATGTCTAATGACATAAGACAGTGGAATAAGAACGTCTATTTTCTAAGGCATCTAACAATGCACTAAACTCAACTTAAATGTTAAAAATCCTGTAAAAAAGGTTTCAACAGCTCATAAGGGGAAACCTCTGTGACTAAACTTAAGTCTTAACAGAGGTCAATGTACAAGCATTATCCCACAGAAACAGAACATATTTATTCAGATGTGCAAATCTCTATCAGTTTTGCACTGAGACAGTTACAGTAGGGAGAGTAGAGAGGATTATGAGATGATTATATTTGGAACCTCATAGAGAAGAATAGGTTTTTATCAGTTTTGCAGCAGATGTCCGTACATGGGAACAGAACACAAAAGTCTGCAGAGACAACCACATCCTTCAGAAGTCTCAGGCTGTAGGTAATGCTGTTATGCCAGTTTAGAAAAAGTAGGTATAAATAGAGTGAGATAAACAAAGTGTGCTCTGAATGGGTATTCTGTAAAATAAATGCGGAACCACTAACATAGCTCAAGATTCAACCACTCAAAGGATCAGCAGACCCACAACAGAGTTCTAAAGAGGGGATTGTTTGGATAACTTGTTTAGTTCTTAATTCAGTAAAGCACTTTAATGTATGCCTGAATCCATTGCTTTGGTTAGCTGAGATGTAATAATTCACATATGTAAGCGCTTTGCTGAAATGAATACTGAACTACACATATATGATCCCCTGCCTGTAATGAATCTTCCGTACCATCTTGATATACGTACATGTATTGCGGGATTGTTCTACAGCCAGACACCACGAAGGATAACAGAGGTACTCTGGGAAAATGGTATATATGAATAATAATTTCATGTATAAACAATGTCTGCTATACTTCCAAACCAGCAGAATTTGGCCTCTCAGAGCAAAATGAGCAAGAAATACCATTTACTATATGTAATGAGATGCCAGCAAGAGAATACTATACCAAACTTCCTCCCTTTGTAACATTCCTTTTCCAAACATCTCTTGAGATTTGATATTTAAACATGCAATTTACCAACCTTCTCCACTTAATGTAAATATCCAGCAGAAGTTCACTTAAAGCCTCAGTATGTACTGAAACAACACATGATGGCTTATTTTAATTCAGTAAGAGTTATATAAAATAGAAGTATAGGAGGATGTCATTAAAAGAAAAGTGATCCAGGAATGAACTAAGAACGGATCATATAAACTAGGTAGAAATATATTCAGCATCCAGATGAAAATGTTTGAAAACAGTTATTTCTTCGTGCTGGTCTATAGTTTTCCAGGGTAATTAGCAATTACTTACAGGCTACTGCTATTGCCATACCTCATCAGACCAGCAACGTATCTGACCAATTGGTTAGGAAAAGATGCAATAAACCATTTTCTAATTTAAGACTCACCTTTGCACTGTCTTTTCTACTTGTATTACCACATGTAACTGTAAATATTCTTGTTAGACATAAAAATACCTTAAATTAATGCTTGTCCACTATATTATATTGTGTTTGATTCTGGCTTAATCTTGCATTCTATAAAAAACAGAAATTTGAAATTTTATTATATAATAATAAATATTTAATAAATTTATTTAAAATTTAATTTAATTTATTTTATTTATTTAAAATTTAATTTAAAATTTTATAAATATTTAATATAATAAAGGCTGTAAAGGAGGCCTAAAACATCATAAGGACAGCTTTCAAAAATGTACTCCATCTTTGGTTTCTTACTATCTGTACTTTTTATTTATTAATCCAAACAAATTGATTGCAATACTGTGTTATCTCTTTATTATCAAATGGAACCAAATGGGTTTCCTATGCAACTATGACCACTTTTTTGCTGGTGGGTTACTCACAATTAACGCTATACACTCTTTACATTTTACAGAGACTGGAGATACTTTTCAAAAACAGAACAGCTCTGACCTAGCCTCCAACATCTCATCTGCTGGTTGTGTTCAAGTGAGAAGATGCATATATTATAAAAAGAAGTAATTAAAAACAAGCAGATTATGAACTGTATCCTGGCTTTCAGTATAATTGCAGCATTGTTCAGTTTAAACCACGCAAACTAAAATACAGCTTATCAGGCTGTTGAAGAACTTCAAGAAATAAAAGATCTCACTATTTCCTTAAGTGGATGATATAATTCTTCACAAAAAAACCTACCTCAAGAGTAGAGGTAGTCCACAGAATGAAATGGGCATATTTGTACAATTACTATGCCTACTTTAACTGTCTTGCTTCTGACATAATTACTCCACAAAAATAAATTGAAAAAAAATCAAGACCTTAGACTGCTTCAAATGTCAGGTCAGGTTTTATTATATTCATTTTGTGGATTAGTAAACAGAATCCATAAGATATCAAGTTCTTATTATGAGATTTACTTACAATACTTTGGTCTCTCTTGTTAATACTGGCTTTCAGCCACATATTTCAGTGATTTCGAGTTCATGCCAGATTCAAACAGTGATTACTCGTAGTCATCTAGGCATGTCTTATGTACACATATTATATTTTAAATTTTGGAACTCTTTCTTTATGTCTCCAAAATGCACTACATAAAAATTAACTTTTTTTTTTTTTTTTTTTTTTTTTTTGCAAGCAAAAGCTATGATTTTTGTGTCATTGATACTCAGGAGTTCCTGAAAAATATTTTGGACAATCTATTTCAGATTGTTGATTATTCTCCATTTTGACTGTCCATTGTTTATTAGCTATTCTGTAAAACTCATAGTTAACTTATTTTGTATCTATCCCTGATTACATGACAAACATTAACAGGGTAATGGCACTTTGGATTTACATTTACATCATCTATAAATGATCATCTCAACTAAAATTCTTAAAACATTCAGAAAGTGTCAGTCACTATATGATTCTAGCCAACCACGTAACTCCGTATATGAGATGCAGTAATCCTTCCTCTGGCAATCCACATACACCCTAAGGATAAGATTCAATTACCCTTATCTTCACAAAAAAAACCTCTCTCCACTTTTTGGTTTTAAGCACTGCAGAAAAAGTTTATTGATGGCAAATTAAACTGATATTAGCCTAGAAAAGAACTCTTAAATTCTTGAAGCGTCATATTAAAGAATACAGGCAAAATAGAAGTGACTAATTCACAGACAGCATTATAGTAGTTCTGACTCTCTCTTTAAAAGAAAGAAGTAATAACTCAGAAAAAAAAAATCTTTAAAACTTTTTTTTTTTCCAAAAATTGCAGATGGAACAAGAAACTAAGACTACCTCATTTCTTTGAGGAGTTGCTTCTCTTTAACCCAAAATCAAGAACTTTTGTTTAATCTCATAACCAGTCTTTCATCATACTGCAGGAGAACGTAAAACCAGCTAATTAAAGTAAGTTATGTCATAGCTTGAAAGACCTATAAAGTGTCTGGACCTTCTTTTGTTCTCAAGATAACCAATAATAAAACATACGGTTTGTGTAACAGTAATAACATCCGCCTTTAAAGTACTTCAGTCTTTTTAGAAAAAAATCAATTTAATAACATCCAGACAACACTGTAGTCAAGACATTCAATTTTCTGTACTAATGTTCCATGTTGCCAACATCAGCAGGTTTCTAAGCTACAGAGACTTGGTTAAAAAACTGCAGAATGCTTTGTAGCCTTGTGAATAGCAGACGTGAAAAAAAAAAAATGGTTGCAAGGCCAAAATGCAGCTGCCCGTCTTCTTGTAGCCTGTTTTCACAGCATCAACTTGATTTCGTGTTTGTCTCTAGGATTGTTTTCAGACAAAGCAAACGAAAATGTGTCATGTCTTCATCTTCCTTTGTTGAAGGAGGGTAAGGAAAGAGTTCTTTAACATCATATGGCAGAATCTAAATGTTTGGGGAAATTTATGTATACCAACAACTCAGATTCATTTCATATGCAGCAGTTAAAGCCAATAGATTGTTAGCCTTTAAAATCACTAATCGTATTTAGTAAAAATATCAAATAAAAATGCAGCATTACTAGAGTTAAATACATATTTCATACATCTCTAATATAAATTAATGAATTGAAATAAATACCTTTAGTGACCAAGTGACCAGTAGCCACCAGTAATAACTGTAAATTATTTATGAGAACATAACACTGTGTATAACTAATGCAAAATTAGCAGTGATCCTATGAAAGTACACATTAAAGTCCCACACTGATTATTATTGTCTGCAAATATAGGATATTATGAAATCAAATCTAAATCCAGCCAATTTTGAGGTGTTAATATCACTAAGGTTTTTTAAGCATGTCTCATATTTATACAAAAGGATTTACCAGATTATTTTCCTTTGCAATGTCACAACTTACTGAGAACAGTTTTACTATATTTACAATGTCAAAATATGTTAAATATTATTTAAGTAGTTTCTTTCAATTCCGAGTTTATTAACATTCAGTTAGTAAGCTCTGATAATATCTCTGACTTCACCATAATTTTGCTTTTAGATATGCTATAACATTTCATCAAGATTTGCAAGATTAATCTTCCTGGAATTTTCCAACACAGAGGAAGTAGGACTGTGTTATTTAAGAAAAGTCAATTAGTGGCACTACTACTTACTTTCTGGGAGCAAACCTGAAGGGACGATATCTTCTCTTGTCTCCCTCCCTGTCCCCATCCCCTCCAAAAAAAAAAAAAA
>VXAA01005817.1:259855-273821 GCA_013399115.1 Anseranas semipalmata
AAAAAAAAAGTCTTTTCATGCTTTTAAATTAGAATATGGCACCTATTGAAATATATAAGTGCAGTATTTTGCTTGGTTTCAAATAGTGCATTTGGACATAATAGTAGAAGCAATAATAGAGAATAAAAGCATGACTGTGTTCCAACTGACATCAAAAGGATATTTTTTAGGGCACAAAGGCTTTCTGATGAAATGGGACATCAAAAAAAAAAAAAGTATCACTATATCATAGTTACAATTTCATACAAACACTTTCTTGGTACTATTCTTTTGAAATATTTATTTCTGCTACATGGTGAAAACCTGGGCTTTTATATGACATGCTCAGTGGAGGTGGATTTACTCTTTCAGGTTAATTGTTCTCTTTCTAGTACTTCATGTGGCAGAGCTGTCATAAACAAAGTATAGAAAATTGAAAATTCTGAATTTAAGTTTCATGAATGAGAAGAATTATATACATAGCACAAAGTCATTCAGAATGTGCAACAATCTAGCTCATTAAGGTGCAAAATTCCATGTATGGACTAAAAAGGAAATAAATACAACTTAGTATCTTAGTGCTGTTACTTAGCACTAAGCTAACAACTTAGTGCTTTAGTCATACAAATAAAACAAAAACATGATGTGTTATGAGCAAATAGCATGTACTACATTTACATTTTGAGTAGAAAATATTAACAACATGTATAATTGATTTTTTTTTTTTTTTGGTGGGAGAGATAGGGGTTTATAAAATAAAGACCAGAATGAAGACGTTCCTTCTTTCAAGGAAACAATCCAGTAGGTAATTTTGAATAGCCTTTCAATGGTCATAATTCTCTAGCTCATATACAAAAATCAGGCTGATGTTCCAAAATAAAAACAATGACTTAAGCTACTTTTGGATTTTAATTGGAGCCATGTTACTCTGTTTCAAACTATTACAACACATTTTTTAATATATTATCATTAATACATTACCAAAAAGCAGCTTTTTTTTTTATCAGTTGTCAGACAGAATACCTCTACAATGACATGTAATGAAGTGCTCTTATCCCTACTTAGTATCTTTTTTAAAAAAAAAAAAAGATGTTACCTTTTGCGAAGGTATGTCTTGGAAAAAACAACAAAATATTAATTTTTATTTACGTGGTGACTGTATGTTTTCACTCCCCATTTTTAGAGATTGTCACTGACAAACTGGCAAAGCCTTCACAGTTATATGAAGAGTTTTTTCAATTTTGTTTATAGAATTTATTCATTTCTATAAGAGAACAAGACATTTCTGCTGCAACCAGTGATGACATATTTAATATTATCTAAGATAAGATAACTGAAATGGGTACTTTGCTGACAGGGTAATTGAGGTACACAGAAACTTAAGAACTTAACTGAATTAGAGCTATTACTCCGTCCATCACTGTCCACCAGAGTATTGAAGTGACAGGAAAAACATAAATGATAAGAAAGATGGCACAGAAATGTAAAATGGAGGACAAAAAAAAAAGCTAGAGAGAAAAACTAGTAAGCAGCTCAGAGGTGTGATTTATAAATATTTTAAATGGCTTTGGAGAGAGTATAGTATAAAGATGGAGCAGTGCAAAAGCAGAGGATCTTGAAGTGCACTGCATGGATAATTTTTAGGCACACTGTCATTAAGATTATGTATGATATTACATTGTCAAAAATTCTGCCTTTCTAAAACAACAAAACCAACAAAGAACACTGAAAACGAATGCATTCAAGCATACATATAGAAATCATTTAGCCTGAAATATTTCAGTATGAAAGATGTAAAAGATAATTGATTTGATTTTTTTTCTACATCTCCTAATATACAATTTTGAAAACTGTATCATACATTAAATATTTTACAAGAATTGGGTAAATAACGTATATTAAGTAAAAGCTACTCCCTAAACAATGTCCTTGCTAAACAAGGTAGAATCCTTCATGGCAGGCCTTCGCAGAAGAAAGTATCCCAAGTATCCCTAGCCGGAAATTTGTCCTGCTGCTATTTGCAACAGCTGTGCTGATTACTATCTCAGATATATCCATTCCTTCACACATGGAATGTATATATAGCACATGGTTTTGTGAAAATAGTCAGATGATTGTTTCAGAGAATTCTCTCCTTATAGATTTCATAAGATACAGTTTTCCTATGCTCTCTTCTGTTTCTTGAGAGGAACTAATTTTACAGCATAAGAAAATGCAATACCTGAGAGTACAAGGCACATCATTCTGAGAGGTTCTGTAAATTCCTGCAAATTCACTGTTTGCTAGATGTAGCAAAATGTTATCATGAAACTTTTGAGGACTTAAAAACTTATATCAGATAATACCCCAGTGAATAAGAGAGGAAAGACTGGCCACGGAACATTTTTTATTTACTTTACTTTTAAGCTTCCTTTTCAGGAGAATAGTCACAAAGCCACTCAATCATATCAAAACTGAAAAGGAGATAAAATTAGTAAGAGGGGGAAGATGCCAGAAATATGGATTCAAATTCCAAAGATAATTTAAATTCCTCATATACACCACTTAAATTTTTTCTTTCGTTTCTTTAAAAGCTCACTGAAGATATTGAGAATTGAAGAATATCTCACTTGAGATATTTATGGACTCCTTAAATGAAAATTCTTCATACATCATCTGATCGTGGTAATCTTGTACCATTAAAAAATTTATTTGACTAAAGTATTACGTGTAAATATTGAAGCATATAGCTGAAATTAACACTTCTCAGACCATCCCTATAGAGAATTATATTTATATATAATTTGTATATGCAAACATCTGGAAACTACTCAAAACAAAAAAAAAGAAAAATATTTGCCTATTTTGTGTATAAACATTTGTGTCTGAATAAGCAGATATTAAAAGAATAATTTCACAATCAGGTTATAGTTATCTTGTTTATCTCAGAAAACATTCAGAAGGAAATGTGAATACAAACGACAGCTCAAAAATGGATTTAAGAGCTATGAGACTATGTTATTACCAGACATTTACATAAACATATCTACCTGATTAAGGAGTTGCACTCATTTACTTAGAAATACGTAACATATGACTTGTCTGATAACAACAGGTTCCATTTTGAATACTTAAACAGCTGGAAAACAAGCTACAATCCAAGTATATCATTCACATTACCAAATAATTCTGGAAATGCCTAACAAATATATTTTATAAAGCCCTAAGTTTCCAAGTGCCTAATTCCTCAACACAAAAATCAATTAACACTGTACACCTGAAGAATAACCCATCTTGAACAGTAAATACAGAATAAGAAGGAATAATAAGCATGACTAAAAACTACGAGACAAAACTAGTGTTTTTTCCACAGAATACCGAAACCTCACACAGCACACTTATTAATTACTTGCTTAAATTTCACTTAGAACAGCATTGTTATTCTTTCCACAGGGGCATAACACGGTAGTATCTCAAACTACAAGAAAATCATAAATAATCCAGAATTTATTTTAGCAGAAGGGAAGATAAAAAAGCGTAGAAAGAAATTATTTCACACTCAAACACAAGAACTACTGGAGCTTTCTCATTAGGAAAATTCAAGGCATTTCTGCATTACAATACAATCCGCATGTTTTACAAGGTAATTAAATTCTTGGTAAATTTCTTTATACAGATAGATAGAACCAAATATATTTTTAATAAAATTTCACCAATTGCCAAGTATACCCCTCACTCTACCAAAGAAAGAAAGAAAGAAAGAAAGAAAGAAAGAAAGAAGGAAAGAAAGAAAGAAAGAAAGAAAGAAAGAAAGAAAGAAAGAAAGAAAGAAAGAAAGAAAGCAAGCAAATATTGAGTACTACATCTATTCCTTCTCCAGTCATGGTAAACCATTCCCATCCACAGTACAGTACACACCCCTCTAGCTTCAAAAAGCACTGAATTATTAATGAATATTTTGGGATAAAGAAGAGAAAGGTTTTCATCTTTAATGATGTCTCACATGGGAAGCATTATGTAATGGTCAAGAATGTACCCTGGAGGGAAATATTTCCTTAATATCTTATTATCTTAAGTTCATTACTACAGTAAAAGGCCACCTCTATCCTCAAGCAATATCACATAAAAATTATTTTTGTCATTAGAGAAACATCCAGTTATCCAAAACCATTTTTAGAGTAGAAAGATTGTTATTGACTTTTTAATAGACAAACACTTTATATTACACAAAAAGCTTTGGATTTTCCTTTAAATAAAGGTGATATTATACTTACTTTTCTGTCTGGCCAATTATATTTTGCAAATATCGTATCGTATGTGTCCACAGCTCCATCAGTAATCAACATTATAGCTTGGCTGCAAATACTTCCTTGTCCTGTGTGATTGAACTGTGAAAGGAAACATTAATTTAGGTACAACACATTCCTGTTAGATGAAGATAGATAGGATCCCACTGGATAAACACAGATCTTGTCAGATCTCTAGCATGCTGAGAAGCAGGTGGAAAATTCGCAGGTTGAAAGCATTTTATCATAAATATGTTCTTACTGAATTGTAACTTGAATTGTGCAACAGAACAGGGATTCATTATATATCCCCATTTTATCAGCTTGAAAAAATACAAAGAAACATAGATAAATATAGTACCTCTCCAATTAAAAGTATAAGTAAGAAAACATACGGAATCTATACTTTTTCCCTGTTTTCGATAGATGATATGTATTGATGCATACACGTAGGGTCTTCTCTAATTTTAAAAGTACAAGTTACACAAAATGAAGCAGCAATGAATGACTGATCATTTTACTGTGAATTACAGAGGATAAACCATTGAGAGACAAAACTATTCATATGGCATTTGTATTCACTCAGGATTACATTCCATACATTATTTTTCATGAAATGTTAATGTGGGAGGACCAAGCCTCCCATATTCTCCCATTCTCCTATTACTCAAAATGAATACACTAACATAATTCAAGTTGCTGAACAACAGTACTAGAGCACAGGTACTTAGACAATAATCAACACGTCCTTGGAGTATGCTGGGAGAGTTTCATCATTGCACAGAGGGAGGATATTCTCCTGGTTAAAGAGCCAGTCAGTTGGGCTGAGCCATAACATAAGCTTTGATCTCCTGATTCTGTACTTGGCGTCCTCATTCTGAATCCATCTTTCTCTAACATACTCTTATTCCAGAATAGGTTCTTGTTTGTCTATTATTTTATATATTCATGGAACTTAGGTGAAACATCTGGCATTAGCAACAAAATGGAAAGTTCGCAAATTATTTCATTTTTAGTTTCTCTGTGTAGAACATTAAAAAAAATGTAAAAAGACCAATAACTTGTAGCATTGCACACAACTCTATTTCTATAGGTTGGGCTAACACTTGAATACATGATAATAAACAAACAATCCCCCCCTTTTTTTTCTTCCTATGTAATTTTCAGGTACATTACTAACTTTTAAGTTTCAAGTCCTTATCCTACCACCTTTCTCTTGGTGCTGAGAAAGCCAAGTAGTAATTACCTGTCTGCCCTGTCCCACTTCACCAGCTTATCTGTGCTGAGTAGTGCTCCAGAAAAGGGTAGTCTGGATTCAACAATTTTTCAACAAATTTATTCAGAGTACTCTAGTTTGATTTGGGCTAGCAACTGCTCTGTCTTTCTGCAGTCTATTTACCCTCACTTATTTGCTGATCCTCCCAGAACTCTATAAAACCTTTTTGTAAAAAAAAGTTCTTAACTTCTAAAAATCTCATCTTTGTAAACATGCCTACAAGTAGGAAAGGGAATAGATTGTGGGTTACAGCAGAGCTCTGTCCTCTTTTCTTCTTCCTTCTTTTCTACATATGACCAATCACATCCACACAACCATCTATATCTGCAGTGCTCCTCCAACTCACTTTCCTTTTGATCAAACGGGAACCTTAGCTAACGTGCACTGGCTACAGAAAAATGTTACCTAAAAGGAAACTCATGTGGCTTTACAGTGAATTGGCTAGATAGGTCACTGCCTGTGTGAAAGCTATCTGTGACACCTTCAAAGTAATTTATCCTTAAAATTCTTCAGTCATGCCTGTTTTTCCAGTCTTACCCACAGCTAGAATTATTAAAGTGGGATTTCTTCATTCGTATGATCTTAAATGTAATATTTCCTCATAAAGATAAAGTTACTTTGTCAAGAGATATATTCATAGAAACAGAATGGTTTGGGTTAGAAGGGACCTTAAAGACCATCTAGTTCCAACCCACTGCTGTAAGCAGGGACACCTTCCACTAGACCAGGCTGCTCAAAGCCCCATTCCAGCGTGGCCTTGGGCATGTCCAGGGATGGGGCAACAACTCTGGGCAACCTATTCCACCTCATAACTCACAGTAAAAAAATTTCTTCCAAATATCTAATCTAAACCTATTTTCTTTTAGTTTAAAGCCATTACCCCTTGTCCTCCCTGACAGGAGGAGGTCTGGAGGACTGGAGACAAGTCTGAGCCCTTCTCTAGTTTTCATATGCACAACACACTTTGAAAGAAACAAGTTACAGTAAAAGGGAAATTAATGAAGGGGGAATGCCTTCATATATTTATTAAAAAAAAAAAAAATCTGTATTCATCTGCATTATTCTACATGTTTTTTTTCTACATTATTGTTTGAATATTTTGAAGAATGAGATTAAATTCAAATGCTTTGATGAGTAATATCTTCTCATATTTGTCTAGAACTTTAATTTTATTGAATAGCAAGAGTGATGAAAGTGTTTTCCATAATAATAACAATGACAAGGGACTTATGATGAACTACAATTAACTCAGTGATTCATCAGTTAGCAGCAAAAATTTCAATGCATCCTGACATTTAGAGCATTTGGTTGTGATTAACAGTCTTTGAAATGTCACAGAATTTTATTTAATTGGCTATGATTTTTTTTAAAAAGGTAATCACTGCAAAGACCACATTTGTTGCCAAAAGAGATAATTGCAGTCGTCACATGACATAGTAGGTGCCTAACTAAGCACTTCTATATTCTTACAGCAACTAATGAACACTGCATAAATCAATGGTTGGAAAGAATTTGAAAGTGGATTTTAAACATGCTTTTCAAAGACATCAGTATCAACATCTTCAGGTCTTAACAACCTAGGCAAATACTGAAACTAAAATGCAGGTAATTGCAAGACAAAATTAACTGAGTTTAATTACTGTAACCCCTGAACCATTCTGAAAACCCTGACAGAATCTCAATATGACTATCTATGCAAGACAAAGCTTTTTTTTTTTTTTTTCCTTTTTTTCCTCCACACAGCTCCTCCTCCCCAGCCCACACTTTTTTATTATTATTGTTATTTATTTATATGTACACCAGACATCCTTAACTAAGCTGTAATTCACAACAAATTTCTGGAACATAAAGGTCACATGCAAAGTAGACAAAGTAGAAAATGGTTAGCTCTATTCGTTTAAGGATAGCTTTTGTTTCAGGCCTAGGCTGCATAGTAGAAGCTCTCAGAGACTGTGTTGATATGCCTGTATGTAATAGAAAAGATGTTTATGCTGTGAATTCTGGAAGTATACATGCAAGAATGCTGGAACCTATTATATTCTCTAATATAGTTTGAATTGAAACGGTCATTTTCTCAGCTTTAAGAGATCTGAACATACATGTAAGCATGATCCATCATGCTTTACTAGATATGAAGTATGAACCTCAGTCAAGGACAAGCTGTTCTTAGAAAGAAACATGTAGTGGTTTACTTGGACGTGTCCATCACTAATATTAACACTACACAATATTTACTACCACCAGCTGGACTGTCACCATGATAACCATCTCAGAAGAGATTAGTCTCTATCTGTAGACCAACTAGAATAGAACAATAGGATCATGGAATGGCTTGGGTTGGAAGGGACCTTAAAGATCATCTGGTTCCAACCCCCCTGCTGTAGGCAGGGATGCCACCCACTAGATCAGGTTGGCTAGGGCCCCATCCAGCCTGGCCTTGAACACCTCCAGGGATGGGACATCCACAACCTCTCTGGGCAACCTGCTCCAGTGTCTCACCACCCTCACAGTGAAGAATTTCTTCCTAACATCTAGTCTAAATCTATCCTCTTTTAGTTTAAAACCATTGCCCCTTGTCTTATCATTATCTATGTGAGTAAAGAGTCCCTCTCCATCCTTTTTATAAGACCAGATGCAAGGAACTACATTCTCCTCATAACAACATTGGAAATTTAGTAGGAGAAAGTGATCATCTAGAAAACATAGTCCATGAATTTCAACCCAATAATTTGGCATCAAATCATTATTCTGTGTTTGAACCTCATTGCAATTCCGCCCCCCCCGCCCCCAACTTTCGAAAAGCTTTTAAAAGTCTTTCAATAATCTTGTTTGAAAAACTTAAAACAATATATCTATCAAATCCTGCATGATCTATTTTAATGATTACTTAACCATTAAAAGTCCAGTAGACTTTGGTTTTCATTTACCTGACAACCATCTGATGTTGCTCTGCCTTTCTAGATAATCCCTCCCTCTTCTGTCAGAAAGTCTTCCTCCATATGTAGGAGTTCTAAACCAGGATCAACTAAACTCTTAATCTATTTTGATTATCAAAAAGAATACACGCATAATCTTTAAATATACTTTTTTAATAAAGGGAAAGCTTTTCTGGAAACACCAAAGCATTTGCATTTATATCTTAAATTGCTAATACTAACTCCAAAAGAAGGTGGTAGGGAATATTGTAATATGCTGATGATGCTTGCTTGTAACATCCAGGCACATAGCAGGAGTCATTCCTGTTGGAATGGTTTAGCAGCTTTTACTGACTCACTAATGTAGTTCAAAGGTTATCAACATGATGAAAAGAACAAGGGTTTGGCTATCTATTAAAAAGAGTGAACTTTGGGCAAGATAGAGCATTTTGAAAGAACCCACAGAAATTGCAATTTTCATTTTCTTGCTAGATGGGGATTATACGTAGCATCATTTCCAAGTACTTTACAGCAAATATTCCAGCTCTTGGAATGGGAATGTTCTGGGATAATAGTTTAAGTTTTCTTTAGGACTTATTGATCACTGATTGCTAGTATTTCACCTTGGTAATCTTGGCACTTGGACATAAATGAAAGTAATGTACTTTTTGAATCAGTTTCCTGTTTTCCTCAGTCTTGAGGCTAACTGAAATACCTCACAGTTTCCTCCTCAGAATGTGCTCTGGCTTTTGACATATTTGGTGTTTTAGCCCTTTACAATGGCATTTGCTACGTATATCTTGATTAATAAGCTTTGCTGCAGCTTTGTGATATAGCAGTTTACAGATTTACTAGTGCTCATTAGTTTAGAGAACCTGGAGAATAAAGCTGTTTGTAACTAGTTATAAAGAAAAAAAAAAAAAAAGTGAACTCTGTTTCCTTTACAGCAACCTTAAATCTAGACTCATATCAATAGAAGTTGTTAACAGTGGCCTTAGTCCTACCACACCACCTAGCATTTTCATTCATAATATGAGAAATATTTGATATAGGCATTTTATTTTCAATGGTTTTCTGCTTCATACTAATTCTCTTTCATTATTACTACTGTTTACTTTTTCTTCTCTTTCCACGCTCTTTCCAAAATTCTTAGGAAGGTATATGGTCAGCTGAATCAAAATATTGCTAAAATCATTTTCTACTGGAATATGTAGCATTACAATGTATTTTACATTTGCCAGAAATGACAAAAAAAAATCTCTGAAATACACTATAAAAAATCATTTCATGATAACCATTAAGACTGATGTACCTTGCGATAGATGAAAAGCATTTCAGGCAAAGACAATAGGTCAGATTTATTCTCCAAGTCAATTTCCTGGAGAACTAAGAATGCTACAATGATTTTATGCAGCAACTGGGAGGGAAACTAGATGCCTGACACTAGCTTATCTTCATGAGCATGATGTTCATCTTCCACTGATTCCATTTCTGTTCATAGACATTATTAACAGGGACGTTACCAGAAATCAAAAGTTGGCCTCATCCTTTTGGCAGATGAAGTTAAAATAATATTAATACCTCTGAGCTGATGAGGCTAATCTTTGCATTTCTTCTTATAGTATTATAAAAACAAATATGAAACTGTTCAAATAGCTTCTTTTATATGAGCTATAAGAGATGTTAATCATCATATCAGAAGTCAAACCAATGAGCAATCATTTTGTGATTCTACATTTATTCTCAAAATGCCTATGAAATAGACAAATTCCTGTAATACCTAAAATATTAGTCCTTCCAAAGAAAAAAAAAAAAAAGAACAATTTAAACTGTGAAACTTGCATGTTACCCTGGTATTTTTAACACCTAGAGCAGCTATTGAAATAAACATTGTTTAAGGTACTCAGGCATGCATAGGTGCATACTGTGTATACAAAAACAAAACATATAAATATAAAATGTTAGTAAATAAAGAAATGTCAATTTGTTTCTTCTTTCACCACATATAGATTATATACAGTTATAGATTATATACAGTTCTTGTTCTATGGACAGTGTTTTACTGTCATCACAGTTTTGGAGTGAATTCTAATTTATTATCTTAAAATTGACAGTAATTGCTAAAGAGCAGGAAAAGTGTCAGCAGTGCAAATCTGAAAAGCATTAACTTACTTCATTGAGCATGTTGAAAGCTTCATTTAAAGCAATGTCCAGCATTCCAATTCCTTTTGCAAAAAGCTTGTCAAGGTGTTCCCTGAAATGCTGAAACAAACAAGAATGTTTTGTCAGATTGTTGTTACAACATATATATTGATGATTAAGGATTTCTTCTTGAGATGTATTTCTTTAGTTAAAATGACTGCATACAATAATTCATAAACCATAGTAATTCCTGGTCAATCCTTTGGAGGCTTGAAGTCACAGTAAACTAAGAACATGTTAAAACAATAATAATGAAAATGTCACAATATTCGTTTTTGACTAGTTATTCAATCAAGCTCTTTTCCTTTGCTTTTTTTTGTTTGCCTCTTTAGGGACACACATATACTAATTCATATTCATATACTAATTTTTACATTTTTCCTAATTATTGAACTTCTAGGTTTCAGGAAACATTACTTAATAAAAATAATTCATCCTGAAATTTATCTTTGAGATCCTGTTTTGTGTTACGATCTCTCCCCAAAAGATGACAGACCCTACTACACCACCCATTGCAGTGTAAGTGCAGTTTATCAATGTCAGCACAATATTTAGATTATTAAAAACTCTTCTAAGCAAGAAGACAGGACTAGCCCCTTGCTAGATGCTTGTGATTATCTTCAGTTTTATGTTGTGTTGTCATAACCCTAATTTCTGCAGTTTAAAATGACTCATCAATTATGCACTGACATACTTGATGTCCCTGAGCATTGGCAAAATTTTATAGCAAGCAATTCTTAGAAGCTTATATGCCAGCATTCACCCTATATTTCCCTCTTTCTAATCAGATGCTATTTCCTCAGGTAGTCCAGAAGGCTGAACAACTGCATGAATTTTACACTCAGCAAAGATACAGGACTACTACTATTACAATGTGTAATAAAAGTATATTAAATTGTAATTTTTAGAAAAAGTAAGCTAAACACATTCTCAAAACAATGGCAGCACTTCTCTCTGCACTTTTCTCCTTCTTAGAGGAGAAGCAGTCTTTTTGGTTTATAAGGAGCGATGCACTGTTAAATACAGTATCACGAACCATGCTGCCAGAAAAGGACACTGAATGAAACATCAACACACAAGTACATCAAGTGACAAGTACATCACTCCCCTGATTGTATCTGATGAAAACATATCTTTTCATTTTATGATAAAAAAAGTTTGATAATGTTTTATAATAAAACAAAGTTAAAAGATATTACAACAGTGTATTGGAAGGTAGATCCCTTCCTATTTTGTTATTAAATTTCAATAAGTTGAAAGACGAAAATTTACATCCTAGCTCTAGGCAATTTTGAAGCTCACGCTACTGCCACAAAAAAAAAAAAAAGGAAAGGGCTGTTTTTTTCAAAACAATTAGTTCATAGTGACCTAGTAAATGTAGTTCATTGCAGCTCAATGTTTTGAACAGTCAAAAAGCACAGTCTTGTTTGTATAAGCAGGGATAGCATAAACCCCTATACGGCTAAATGTTTCTTTTTTTTTCCCCTATTTAAATATAACTAACTTAAGTAAACTGTATTCAGTATCTGCATAGCACTAGAAATTGCTATTTTAAATATAATTTATAAATATAACAATTCAGAATAAGAAAATGAAGACATATTCAGTGGGAAATAACAAGGGATGAAGTGCTTTTATGATACTTTATTTCAGTCTCCACAATTGGATAAAAAAGCTCAATAGGATAGTAAGAAGAAAATTTTTGTCAGTTCACTAGTCTTAAAGCATTATATCTGAGAAAATAAAATCAAACTAATTATGTTTGCAGAAGAATGAAAATCCTACTGTCCCTTAAATAATGCCCTTCATATTTTTATAAATAATAATAAAAATAAGAACGACTATAGAATACTCAAATATTCAATAAGTGCATTGACCTCTTATTATTCTGTATCCCATTTGTCATTTCAAAATCTCTCTGAAATTTAGGTACAAGCTGATCACCAGCCACATGGGCATACTCTTGACTTGAAATAACATGGCCTGGAAATTGAGTGGCGGTGCAAAGACGGCAGTCTCCTGGACAAGGGCTACTTCAGCTGTCAGTGGCACAATGCAGTGTGCTTTATGTAGCTGTTTCAAAACACAACTGACCTGCAGTCAGATTCAGAGACCATTGACTTCAGCGCGTATGGCCATCAGTCCATATACAAAGAGGACTGTTCCAATCATTAAAGCTTTTCAGAAATTCAGAAAATACACCTGTTTTTTTTAATGAAATATTTAAACTTACATGAATTTAAAATTGTTCACTGGAATTCTTCAAAAACTAAAATATATCATGTTTATAAAATTCTCCAGGAAACAACTTAGTAAAAAGAGTTTTACATATAGATATTTTTAAACCAGAAAGTGTAGTTTGCTGTTAAATATGAAAAACAAGCAGTTCACTACTGTTTCACTGATGTCAAAAACAATTTCAAAACATCAAAGTTATGTATTGACCAGAAGTTCTCAAGCTGTGGAAGCAGCCCTATGCTTACAGCCTGTCTCTCCCAGATACATGGGACTGAGGTCAGTTTACAGTCATCACGGACGCTTCTACTAACACAGAAATTCACCCCAAAACAGAGGAGTTCTCTGAAAATTGATAAAGCCAAATTTTGTAGTCGAAATAAGTTTCTTAACTTACCTTTTCATAAATCAGGTATGTTAAAATAAATAATTATTACAAATCATATTTCTCTTTGAAATACTTCACTGCTTCATAATTAAACTAGAATTATTTTGCTATTTAAAAAANATATATATATATATATATGTAGTTATATATATAAAGACACTTTCTGAAAAACACTTTTTGAAACATAATAGCAACATTTGTTTGATATAAAAAATGCTAAAACTAGTAAAAATTGATTTAATGCACTATGATTTTTAACAAATCATTGTTTGCTGCCTCCAGGCTTCTGAGCGAACAGATGCTACAGAAGGTGATTCTGCAAAAGGACTGAAAGGCTAAAATGAGTCTCTGTGTTTTTACCAACTCCATTTTACTGACTCTATCTCTGAAGTGTTTTCAATCTTCTCTTTGTTGTTTCAAAGTTTCAATACTGTGCATGTCCACACAACAACATGCCAATTAACATTTGTTTCTCTTTTNTCTCTTTGAAATACTTCACTGCTTCATAATTAAACTAGAATTATTTTGCTATTTAAAAAAACAATTGTTTATAAAATCTCTAAGCATTTCAGGAATGAGCACTATGGAAAGTCTATGACAAAGCATCTACATTAACAAGTATGAACATATGGCATAAACAGATTACCAAAATTTACTAGTAAACACTATAATCTCTAGTATATAATTCAGTTCACATGCTCTGTCA
>VXAA01005817.1:273845-316047 GCA_013399115.1 Anseranas semipalmata
TATATATATATATATATGTAGTTATATATATAAAGACACTTTCTGAAAAACACTTTTTGAAACATAAGAGCAACATTTGTTTGATATAAAAAATGCTAAAACTAGTAAAAATTGATTTAATGCACTATGATTTTTAACAAATCATTGTTTGCTGCCTCCAGGCTTCTGAGCGAACAGATGCTACAGAAGGTGATTCTGCAAAAGGACTGAAAGGCTAAAATGAGTCTCTGTGTTTTTACCAACTCCATTTTACTGACTCTATCTCTGAAGTGTTTTCAATCTTCTCTTTGTTGTTTCAAAGTTTCAATACTGTGCATGTCCACACAACAACATGCCAATTAACATTTGTTTCTCTTTTTATCACACCAGATGCCCTGGGTGTCTGGCATTAATTGGATCCACATGAGAAGACGTCATGTTTCATTTTACAGGCAACACAAAGAATAGAAACTTCAGATAGTCCACTCAATACCTAGCTGAGGTTGTTTATTAATAAACAATAAAAAATTACTAGTGCACTCCTGCCAGTCATGCTATAGCGTCCCCTTTGTTATTAGAAAAGACAAGGCATTTTTTAAAGCTTTGTATCCTTGGTATATGAGAATACCAAAGTTTCAACCTAGTATGCCTGGTAAAATTTCTCAGCAACTTGCCCACACATATCTGAAACTACCATCCAATAATTTGGTACCTTATGAATGCACTGCAAGACAGATAGCTGTATTTCAACCCTCTGCTACTAGAAAAATGTCAGGACAGGACCTTAACCACCAAATCATCAATTTAAAGAAGAACAATAGATGACTTTGGAATAAGGTAACACACACCTCAATTTTACTGTCAATAACTTTCATAAATCAAACAGATCCCAGAAAGCAGGAATCCCTTGCTCGTAACAAGTCAAGAAGCCATTATATCATCTTTTAATTTAATCTTTCATTTTGAATAGCTCTTTTAGTAACAAACTGCATAAACAGTACTATTGGTCCATCTCAGCTTCTCTTTACTGTCATATTGGAGCCCTTGTAGATTAGTATCTGAATTACCTAGTGTTTGAATTGGATAGCTGGTACAACAGTGTGCACAAATATTCACATGCAACTGTGTGCCTAATTTCCATGTGCAATTACCATAACATGCAATATCTAATTGTGGACTCAAATACCTAATTGACATGCATAATCTTGGTAATTCTGAATGCAAATTAGGCACACAATTATGACAATTGGACTCTGATGTCTGATTACAAAATTATAGGGCCAGAGCTCAACAGAAGTCATGTCTTACTACAGAGAAGTGTGGATGTGTTCAGCTGTGAAGGTATGATCATTTAGAAGCAGCTGAAAAACATAACCTGAAGAGAGGGAGGACACAAATGCGCTCGTGCCTGTCAGCCAAGACAAGGACCTTGCATGTATCTATGGAAGGTTCAACCAGGAACATCAGCAATGCATACACTTGGTCTTGTACTTTGCATGCTGCTGACTTTGTCCACTCCTTATCTGTTTATAAACACTGTCTACTGTCAAAAACAAGAAGCCCCAGATATCCTAACATTGAATAATAATCCATATATAAAGCCCATATAGGTTTTCTCTCCTTTTCTTTTTAAACTTTGTAAAGTTTGTTTTACATGGCCATCTAAGTCAGAACCAAATCAACAAACATATTTACTGGACCTAGAATCAGGAAATGTGTTCTTGTCCTAGCTACAGTTACAAGTATGCCTGTTTGAAGAACAATGGGGTATACTGAACAGGATATACTGACACTGGTTTTCCAAAGACGAAAAATAACATTCACACACCCATTTCTGCTTAAAAATCAGCTTGCCCAATTTGTCTTGGACAATTTCAGGACTTGAATGAGAATGAGCATAGAAGCATAGAAAGATTTTTAACCATCTTGATAGTCTATGCTTCATGGGACCGTTATACAGAATATTAAAATCATACCACTGTTGCTTATTTTTACCACTGTTGTTAATTTTTACTTTTCCCCCAATTTCCTACTTCTAATTTATTAGGTTTTAATAGTTAATAAACTAAAATAATTCAAGCTAAGTAATTTATGTCAACAAATTTGCATTTGGGAGATGGCATGTATGATTTTGCAAAGATTTAGTCCACTTCCTCAACTTTTTCATAATTTAGAACAAACTTATATCATGAGAAACGCATTCAATAGAAGAATTAGGAAGGTGGAGGGGGCTAGCTAAATACAGGTGAGAATCTTATGTTCCTTTACTAATTTCAGGTCACTGAAGACTATTTAAAAGCTCTTCTGAGATGAAAGCCAAACGGTTTTCGCACAGCTTATTTCTGCACTGAAATAGATACCATAACCTACTATACTCCCTACAGAAAAGAGTGGCCAGAAGTGTTTGGATGTGCAGAATATTACCATGTAGCAGCTATAATCTTTAATTAATCTTTTCCTATTTAATTAATTTGGCATGCTGGGTTAAAATGATGAATTTTTTCTTCATGGCAGAAGCTCTCAGCTTTGTAGCCAGAATGACATACTGATTTACCTAGCCCATAGTAAAGCTGAAGAATAATTTACTGATTTGGAAGCAATTCTGAAGAAATTCTGTGGTGTCTCCTTGTATTGGTCTCTATCTTACAGGCTGTTCTAATGGCTTCACAAGGTTTACTCTTTGAGATTATAAAAGGGGACTGATATCTGTAGTCACAACAAGAAGACAAAACTTTACTTCCTGGAAGTAAACAGTGCCTGGTTATACTCCTAACAAAACAGAGTGTGCTACAGTCAGGGATTTTTTTTTGCCCTCCATTATGATTATATGAGGATACTCCACAGTCTTCAAGTTTTTACCCTTCTTAAGAAGAAAAAGAAAGGAGACAAAGAGTACTGTCATCTTCATTTGACAGCTGAGAAAACAAACACATCTGAAAGCAAGTAACAATACATTAAAGCAGAGAACCAAATTTCAATTCTCAAATGCCAGATAAGTACTCTAACAACCAGATCTAAAGAAAAAAGAGCAGACAAGCTGTTAGCTAACATAACCCCTGATGTTTGGCATTCATGTTTTGGTACAGCTTCTTTACAACACAGCAAACCTTTGCAGAATTTCACTGATGGATTTTCCATAGCATCATGACAGCTAGTCACAATAATGGTATGCTTGGCTCAAGTTTTAATTGGCACACTATCTACAAGACTTCACAGGCTGTTTTAATGAATCTTAACATGAGGACACAACCCAAAGCCTCACAGATTGAGAAACATCACCCAGTAAGTTCAGCTTGCTATGACTCATATCAGATTCTTGTTTCTGGAAGACCCGAAAACCTCTTTTCCTTTCTGTCGTATTTCTATACCACTGACAAGATGGAAGCACATTGGTAGTGAGTTTACTGTCATACACTTCTGAACAAATCAAGTCCCCACCTGTTACCTTCCTATTTATCTAGCCATACAGTTATGGGTTTTTTTGTTTGTTTTTGTTTTGTTTTTGTTTGGTTGGTTTGGTTTTGTTTGTTTTTTCCTCCCCATTTTAGGGCTTCTGCCTCAGTGGCTTGAACTATGCTTAAGTTGCCATTTATACAAAGTTTTCAGCATTTTAATTATAACCAACAATGCTTTGACTCCCCTCTTATTGAAGCACTATGCTACAGAGTAGTTCCAGTCCCCTGTACAGATACCTATCATTTATTCTAGTTGATTTGAGATTATCAGAAATAATACCATTTACCATGAGTAGGAATACCCACATTAGAGGGTTACAAGACCATGAATACATGAATAAAGCACTTTCCACTGATTCCAAATAGAATCATAGAATCATAGAATCATAGAACGGCATAGGTTGAAAAGGACCTTAAAGATCATCTAGTTTCAACCCCCCTGCTCTGGGCAGGGTTGCCAACTACTAGAGCAGGCTGCCCAGCGCCACATCCAGCCTGGCCTTGAATGCCTCCAGGGATGGGGCATCCACAACCTCTCTGGGCAACCTGTTCCAGTGCCTCACCACCCTCTGAGTGAAAAACTTCCTCCTAATATCCAACCTAAATCTCCCCTGTCTTAGTTTGTAACCATTTCCCCTTGTCCTATCACTATCAACGTGTGTGAACACGCGTTCCCCCTCCTGTTTATACGCTCCCTTCAAGTACTGGAAGGCCGCAATGAGGTCTCCCCGGAGCCTTCTCTTCTCCAAGCTAAACAAGCCCAGTTCCCTCAACCTTTCTTCATAGGAGAGGTGTTCCAGCCCTCTGATCATCTTAGTGGCCCTCCTCTGCACCCGTTCCAAGAGCCCCACATCCTTCTTGTGCTGGGGGCCCCAGGCCTGCACGCAGTATTCCAGGTGGGGTCTCCCAAGAGCAGAGTAGAGGGGGACAATCACCTCCCTCTCCCTGCTGGCCACCCCTCTTTTAATGCAGCCCAGGACATAGTTGGCCTTCCGAGCCGCAAGCGCGCACTGCCGGCTCATGTCCAGCTTCTCATCCAGCAGGACCCCCAAGTCCATCTCCGCAGGGCTGCTCTCGAGTTCTTCTTCTCCCAGTCTGTATAAGTGCCTGGGATTGCCCCAGCCCAAGTGCATCACCTTGCACTTGGCCTTGTTGAACCTCATGAGGTTCTCTTGGGCCCACTTCTCCAGCCTGTCCAGGTCCCTCTGGATGGCAGAGGGAAGGAACAATTCACAACTGATGTATGCAGCAGAGTTTATACAGTTATACTGGCAAACTGTGATACTTGCTATTGTCTGACAAGCATGAGTTTCCTATAATATGCTATAATTTGTAATTTTCCTGAGACATACTTGGCAAAGATTTATCAGATTTGTGAGGATGAACTACATCAGCATATAAACCAGTAAAACCAACAATCAGGAGTCATACCTATGAGTTAGGAGAGTGTTGTTTACTGATATGTCGTGGGGCAGTTTACCCACATATACTAACAGATGATAAATCTGCATTTACATTTGTAAAGTGCATTTAAGCATCTTCTTACTTAACATTCATTGCCAGTGCAATAACAGGTTACCTTCCTCATGATGATTATCCAACCATTTGTTTTCCGTAGATGATCTTAGAGGTCTTTTCCAACCTAAATGATTCTATGATTCTAGACTGGATTTTTTTCAGAAAAACAAGTATGGGATATGAAAAGCCAAAAGCTGGTATGTTGAACAAAGAGCTCAAGATTGAATAGTAGATTAAAAATAAAATCTAGTTGAACAGATTAGTTGCCTAGGGCTGCAATAAAAAACTTCAGAGTAGCTTTCAGTGGTCTGAGGATAGCTTAAAGTTTTGGGGGTCTATAATAACTCCCCAGCTTTAAAAAAAATCAAAATACATTTCAGTAAGCCTTTCCTTTTTTTTTTTTTTTTTGTTGTTTTTGTATTGTTTTTACAGCTAAGCAATGCAGTCAGCAATCTTTTTTGGAAATCTAAGATAAATATACACATAAGTAATTGGCTTAAATAAAATTCAATATGCAAAATTTGTATTTACCACTTCTTATTGGCAATTTCACTCAGTCTTATTGCTGAATCAGTCTTCTGATTATTTAATTTCTGCTAACTGCATACAAAAGTAAAAGCTCACTGGAAGTTATACACTACGTCTGTCTATTTTTGTCATTCCAATGTACGGAAGGGTAAGTTCTCGATTTAGTTTGGAGTTATTGTGCCTATCTGCGCATCTAGAAGATGATATATTTCATCTGGAAACGTTTATAGAGAAATGTCCTCAACCCATATATAGTATGTTAAAAAAACGTATAAAAGAGGAATGCATATTGTAATATTGTTACTTTAAATCTGGAGTTACATTAAATCAGATTGTCATCCGATTCCTTTGGGGTAGGTAAATTGTAACATGGAGTTTCTCAAAGACGAAAACCTCTTGGCCCAAGAAAACTAGCATTAAAACAGGCAGTTCCACATGTTTGTAATTTGTGGAGAAAGTGCAGACAGTGACAAAATAGTGTCTGAACTATTTCCCATTCTTTTTTAAATTTATGTATAGCAAATCGATACACTTCAAGGTAGCAGCTGTTTAATGCTAATGCCTAATTATAAATTAGTTTGGTAAAATTCAAATAGATATTATATATTTTATATAACTATATTTAGGGGCACAGACTGATTTCAACCCCATTTATGCTACCCAATGTAATTAGAGATTCAAACTTTTTGATAAAGGAAACTTGAAGCAAGTTTTGCAAATTAAGTATAGTTTACAAGATTGTGAAAGTACATCTCCACACATCCAAACTGAACCTCCAAGGCTATATGCCAGCACAACAATTTATGAAAAATGCTATACTATGAAAAATTTTTGAAAGAAGTGGATGCAACTTGATGACTGCCACATCACCTGCAAAGTATAATTATTCTGAACCAAATTAGTACATTCTTTTATTGTAAAAATGAAAGCAGAAACACTGTACGTTGGAAGTCCAGTACTGGGGTGTCTGCTTTGTATTTTAATGTATATGCGCCACCAGATCTACTAACACCACTCACATCACTGCAATATTTGAAGTTATAAGTTTGCCTTTTATAAATATATAAAAATTAATTTGATTCAGTGAGGTTTCTTAAAAGGCTGTGCTTTCAGAAGTTATAGCTGACAAATTCAGTTAGATCCACTCTGCTTCACTTCTTGGTAACCTACACATAATATGATCCTTTACAAAATCAACAATTTTGCAGAAAAAATACTTGATCAAAAACAGTGGATGTTTCCAAACATATATTAGTATCTCCTCTTTGTAGCAGTATTATTAAACTTCCTTGTAGTATTATTATTAAAAAATGCTAGCATTAAAAAATAAATGAAGTTGTTACATGCAGATTTACAACTCAAAGCTGCGTTACTTTGCAGTTCTTGAAGCTGGTGGGGAACAGGTTTAGATGCTTAGAATCATCAATTCTGTCAATGTACCCTCACTCTTTCTTAAAATAAAACATGAAAACAAAAAAGTTACATGATCAACATGTTGGAGATTCAGGGCTGAAAACCTGCTTTTTCTCCAGCCCTCATTCCCTTACCATAATAAAAATGCATGAATATGTTAAATGTTTAAATGCTTTATTATATAATATATTAAACGTATTTAATGTCCTTTAAAAATCTACTGTAATGCACCGAATATTTATGAATGCTGAAATCAAGGAGTGATCTCGATCAAGTAACCCTCACAAGTATGATGAGGCATTTCAAAAAAATAATTCCTAATTTCACTCTGGCTACTGCCATGAAAACCGTACCCTTTTTCAAAACATGTATTTGGTTAAGTTGAAGATTAGAAAGGTAAAATTACTCATGTTATGCCTTCTTTCCTATCTGACTTCCCTTTTACTAACTGAAACAATTCAGGTTCAGGAATTCTCTTCTAACTTGGGCTCCTTTATCATATAAATCAAGAAGTAAACTTAACTTGTCACCCCTTATTGAAATGGCTGTGGGTAAAGAGACCTAAAATATAAACTACAGGGACAGAGAAGGGTCATGCTACATAACTGAAATAAAGATGCAACCAGACTGCACATTAGACAGGAAATGAATGCATCTTCAGCAGTAAAACTGAGTTGTTACTCAAAAAAATGCAAGTTCCTTGCTCGGTATGCACTTCGTACAGATCTACTCAAGTAGAGTCTAGTGTCAGGCCCACATTACTGAAAGACAAAGAGAAAAACAGTGGGGGGAGGGAAAAGTGGGCTTTACAAAAACTTTCCTGACTCTTAGAAAACTGAGCTGCAATACTCAAAGGAGAGTGTCACCACAGAGTGGATATCAGAGGGTTACAATGCTGTAAATTGCTTTTTCATACTTCAATGAGACTGGATTTATTTTAGATAAGTAGTTCCCTCACTGTGGTTCAGAAAACAAGTGGTCTAGAGCCAATGTGTAGAACTAACATACTGTTTCCCTCCAGTCAAAAAAAAAAAAAAAAAAAAAGATATTGTGGAGGGTAAAAAAAAAAAGTCACATTGTTTCACCGAAAAAAATGTGTAAAAAAAGACACCAGATAGCTTTTTTTTTTTTCTTCCACGACTGAGGGGATTTTCTAGAAGTCTGTTTTTTTGGCAGCCTGTTACATCGCCTGGGTCCTATGGAGAAGTATTTCTATGAACCACCCCTGAGAATGTGACAGAGCATGTACATCTGCTACCAGCGATTGCACTGAATATTCAGCACCAACCATCATCAAGGCACTCATTTCCCAGGCTGCTATAAGCCCTAAGGTTGAAGCAGCTTCCTGTAGCCTACTAAAAAAAAAAACCTGTTATGGTGCATCCCTTGAAGATGCTCCCAGGTTTTGTCTTACCGAGGGAGGCTGTGCATAGGAACAGAACAGGCTCTGGCTGTAGGCCAACTGCCTGAGGAAGCAGATTGCTACAGGTGGCAAAACCAAACTTTTTTTTTATGCCTACCTCTTGGAAAGCCAGGCTGGCTGCTACTGCAGCTGTGCAAGGGGTCAGGAAGGGTGAGGGTCAGGTCTGTGCTCACTCAGCTCTCCCTAGATAAGATGATCCCATCTCTCTGCCAGTCCAGCCCTGGCCCATCTGCACCTCTTATTAGAATTCAAAATTGCTAATTCTGCTGTGAAGCTGGTTTGCCCTCTAGCTCACTACAAATAAAATGCAAGTGATAAGGGTAGCCTAATCTTCTAGTTTTTTTCTTTTTTTTTCCATTTCTTTGTCTTGTTAGAGTTTA
This sequence comes from Anseranas semipalmata, assembly GCA_013399115.1. NCBI lineage: Eukaryota > Metazoa > Chordata > Aves > Anseriformes > Anseranatidae > Anseranas > Anseranas semipalmata. The sequence continues at coordinate 282,542 of VXAA01005817.1, forward strand.
GAGATGAAAGAAAGTTCTTCGGTTCAAAGAAAGACTTTCAGTATGTTTCAGTATGTAGAAAGACTCCATTTGAATCCATCTGAGCCTTCTATAAAGACAGCAAAGTAGTTCTTCAATTAGTACTTCCAAGACAAATGTAGACTGAGGTACTGATCCTGTGAAAGCGGTTTTTATTTGGAGTTATTGAAACAGCTGCTTTCCTCATGAGATAAAAAGCCCCAGTCAAGCATCTCAAAGTAATTCCTTATCTTTGCTTCTAAGTAGCGTGTTTATTTGCTTTACATGTGATCAAGTCAGACGAACCTAGCAAGATGCAGTTGGCAAAAATTGTGGTGTGAGTGGAGAATAAACTTATTTTTATGGGTCATTTAATCGGAGTTCTTTTATATTGATACTCATATATTATGGTAAAAAAAATAAAACATTAAGTAGTAGAAATTAAAGTTCAATCAGCATAAATTAATTGCTTGGTAAAACTAGTTAATGCATGCTTCCAGCAGCAAATGCTGCATTAATACTTGTCCTTAGTAAGGTCAGGTATATATAGCAATATAAAAGAACAGAAAATGCTAGAATGAACTGCTAAAAATTCAGTCCCTGAGATCATCAGCAACATACCCCTTTCTTTTAGTTTTAGGGAAAACTAAATCAATATTAAATACCATTATAGCAATTTCTAATTGTTTCTGTTTTAATTTGGCATATGGGAATACATATTTGCTAGTTTAAGAAAAAGTGTTGTAATTTATTTTAAAATGCTTGGGTTTATTTTTGTGGTAATAGAGCTTATACTGTTAGTAAAAGATGTGCTCACCCTTGCTCCCATTCATTTTAGAAGAATATTTGACATTGAAAGATTAAGAATAGAAATTTCTGGAAGGAATGTATAGTTACATCTTCAGACCTGTGCTGGATTTCCAGAAATCACGCATATATATATAGACATATAAATAAATAGCAATAATAATACCATCTATTTTAAAATGCTGCCAGTCTACCACCTGCTCTATTTTGCCAATACTGAAACACTTAATATGTTGATAATGGATTTTTGAAAAAATGCTTATTACAGTGCGTTACATTTTTCTTGTTTCTGTTTTATCACTTAAAAAAACTAAAAACATTTTACCAATGAACATGCAAAAGAGTATTTACCTTCTAAAGTTACAGAATCACAGAATCTTTTAGGTTGGAAAAGACCTTCAAGATCACCTAGTCCAACCTACGACCTAACACTAACAATCCCTCCACTAGACCATGTCGCTAAGCTCTGCATCCAAATGTCTTTTAAATACATCCAGGGACGGTGACTTGACCACTTCCCTGGGCAGCCTATTCCAATACCTCACAACCCTTTCAGTAAAGAAATTTTTCCTAATATTTCTAAGTTGAGAGAGTGTAATTTCATCTACTTTCATCTGACTTAAGAATGGACACTTAACAGTTACACAGAAAAAAAACTACACAAGAAGTGTGGTATGTCTGTGGGACTCTCAGAAAATAAAAGTAACAGTCAAAATGACTGATTTCTCCTGATGAGTTCCAAAACACAGCTAAATACTGTGATAGCCCTTGACCAATTTTAAAATATTGTTACTATGCACATTCTATGACATCTTTTTCCTATGGACCTGACCAAAAGATTATGAAGTCAAGAGAAGCTTTTCCAGGAAACTCAGTGCACTTTTGATAAGGCCCCAGGTAATATTGCTGTTGGTATATCCAAAGCACACATTATCAAATCTTACAACAATATCAGACAACTCAGAAAGCTAAGTTTGTAACCATGGATTAAGGAGCATGATAATAGAATTACTTGTTTAGGATTAAATGCTCATCCATCTCCTCAGCAGTCTTTATCCACTGAGCCCTACTCAGGACAGTCGCACTTCTATGCCTGCCAGTATTTAGGCAAATGAATTGTTAACTTATTTACACAAGCTAGAAAAAATAGTAAGAACATACAATTAAATTCTTCACAGAAGCTAAGAAACAAATGAAGATTGACAAAGTCATAATATATTTAAAAAAAAAATACATGGAACTACTACATGCTACCTATCTCAAGTTTATTATCATAGTTCTTTTCATGTTGAATGAATGTTGAAGCTTACTCTGAAGAACAAAACAGGACACTACTCAGTTATTTTGAATAACAGCACTGTTCATAAAATCTGAACATCAACTGGGTGTCACAGAAACTTTTTGATCAATTAAATTAAAATGAATCTGCTCTATTAAGTAACATATTGGTATATGTTAATGGCATTTTGATCAGTTACAGAGTGATGGAAAGGTTAACAGTTGGATTAATTCCAGACATGTCAGCAATATATTCAAATCTCTAGCTTTAAGTCTAGAACTTCCACAGCTTTCATATGGCTCATTAGATGCACCCAATAAAGTCCCGCTTTAGAAAACTGCATCACAGTTCACAAATCTACCGTCTTCAACTGTAAATTATTAGAAACAAGTTACGTCATTCAATATAGCAACCAAATGTTATTTAGATATTCTAAAAATCAACAGTGGATAACATCAAGCATATTAAGTAAGAAGCTCATGAAGTATAATTCCTGTAGAATGTAGGTGTATATTTAGGTGAAGTGCAAAGAACTCATGTGTATAATACAATAAAGTTTAGCATAACCAGATCAAATGATTTTTGCCTTGGCATACATGGAAAGATGTAATAGAAAATAAAAGAAGTGTATTTTCAGAGCTATACTTGCTACTTCCTGCAACATCTCATTGACTTCTTTTAGAAACATTGAACTACCATGTTGAACCTTAAGTGCAATTCAATGCTGAGCTGAAAACCTTCTGGTTTGCTTTTAGTAAAAAAGAGACAGAAGTATGTTGAGGAAGACAAGACTGCTGCTCTCTGTAGCCCTAAGCAAGACCCATCATAGGTGGACAAGTCACTTCAGGAGAGAAAGCTTTACCAGAGAAGTTCTGTAATAACATGGCTATTTTAACAGTCTTTTAATCTACAGGAAACACAGAAGTTTTCAACTATCTTATTTACCATGACTTTCATGATTTTATTTAGCATAAACAATCTTACCTTACCCTTCTAAGAAGTGTGATGCAGTATTGCTTGTACAGAGCAACTGCATTTGGATAGCAGGCAATAAACCAAACTTTAAAATGCAGATTCTTACTGCAGTATCTCTTCAAATAAAACTTTCAATAATCAGTGTGATTTTTTTTTTCCCTGAAAAAATACCAGCAGTATGTAATTCATTTGTACACACACACAGAGAACTTTCTTGGATGAATGCATCATTATTTTGACATGTCTGTTTGGAATGGTCACATTTTTGATTCACATAGTATAATATTTGTTTTCATTTGTTTTGAGATTTGTTTCAGCTTTAGCGTTACTGTGATTTACGAATGCAATCTCTTCCTCAGTCATTTTTGGTAAGAGAATGATAGTTTAATTTAAAGCAACTAAAGTATTTTAGTTTAAAAAATAATTACTAAACTTTATTAATAGTATATTTTCATTGATTTTTGTATTTTTCAATGAAGTTTATTCAATCAAGTTAACTAGGTAGATATTTCTTTTTCTTCCTAGTGAGTCATGTAAGACTCCTTTGAAATGGCACGAGGAGAGTAATTAATAAATGCTAATAACGGATGCATTATTCTAGGAAAAGATCTTCATAGTACATTGTTATGCACTGCATCCTAACTCTCTGTTGTTTTGTTACTTTCATTCCTTACCTCTTTGTTGGCTCTGTCTGCTTGAACTAATGTTCCATTCAGACACGGTTCCACATAGTGAAGTTCTTCATTATACTATAGAGAGAAATAAAAAGTATGATGAAAAATTTAATTAAAAGCTTTGAAAGATAGAATTTAATTCAATGATTTAGAACTACAGTGAAATATGCATATAAAGCAAGAACAATACGATTCAGTTTGTTTTTAAAAACTGGCCATGGCATATTTTTTTTCTTTTACATGCTTCTGAATGTTTCAGAGGTTTAAACTTTTTAAAAGGAGCATTTAATTGAATGGATGCCAACACTCAGGTGGAGTTAATGGGTACTGTATACACTAGCTGGCATAAATATCCTTCAAGCTGAAATCTGGATAGTATTAAGAGTTCAGATTTGATGCATCACAGTCACAACTCCCAATTCTTTGTCACATATTTAAAAAAATTGACAAATAATTGAGGCATCGGCTAACACATTTTGGAGGGTTGATTGTGGAACAACTATGCCAAAAAATCTGTGATCTTGAATCAATCCTGAATATGTCTAACAAGTCAGAATTTCAGTCAAGCAACTAAGACATGAAACTGTGACAGACCTTGAAGGAATTCTCTGCTTATCTTGCAAGGTCCAAGTAAATTAGGTACTCCAGACCCATTTTCAGAAGCATCTTAAGAATTTAAACAAAGTCTCATCTGTATTCAGTAGATCTAACAGAACCACAGGTGCTTAAGTTCCTTGGTTGAAAATTGACTTGTTTAAATCTTTTAAACCTTTCAATACAGGTCAGATTAATATAGATGCCTTCAAAAACTCTACATCAGTCGTAGAGATGTAGTCTTCACTTAGTTCCTCTTATTAATTTGATCTAATCTAGAAGTTATCACAGATCAAGGTATGAGGCCTTTGCATTTACCCTCTACTTTGTTTCACTCTTTCACAGACATTAAGTGATTCAGAACATCCATGACAGACCACAAAAGACAACACATTAAGTTAAGCCAAAAATAATCAGGGAAAGCGTTTCACATGATTAACATATGCATTTACTCAATTATTCTTCCACCTCAGCAGGAATAAAAAAAGCCTTACAACAACTCCTTACAAAGTGCTGCTTACACAAGGTTCTCTGTCACTGCAAGATCTTGTTGTCTCTGTCTTTGAATTTGTTCTACTCTCTTTTCAGTTTAACACCATTCTTTTTGCTGCATCTAACCATAGACCTCTACAACCTGTTCCACACTGGACATCTGTCATCATCATTCATGTAAACAGTTTACTACTTGCCACACTCATTAATTAATTACATAACTACTGCTGCAAAGGGAAGAGTTTTTAATTAGAACTTCATCAAGTTATTCTTGAGGCATTGTGCCAGACTTAGTCCTCAGCTCTAAAGAAATACAAATCCAGAGCAACTCCACTTCCTATTGCTGGATATATAGAATATTTAAATCAGCATCTATGTAGCAACTGGTTAGCAAACCAAGCAAAACAAAATGCTAGAATGTTATTTGTACAAAATTTCTGCAGCAGATTTGCGTGCTTTCCTAATTCTTTTATTCCCATCAGCATTTTTCCAACTCATGAGAGCCTGTAGACATGTCTATAGCTCCAAAGGTAATATGAAAAAAAACAAGGCAATGACACCTGAAATACTTGACAGCTACTGGGAATGTCCTGTGTGCATTTCAGAGTCACACCAGTTTATTGGTCTGCTAAAAGATGTACTTTCCCATGTAGTTTCTCTTCAGACTGCTTTCCAGTCTGTCTGCTGAAAGTCGTTGCAAAATAATAACGCCAAATCTATACACCTTCTCTTATTATAGGCCAAAGTGAAAACCACTTTCCATTCCATTGTAAAAAAAACAACCACCACACCCTGAAAACCTGTAGCAGACACTGGCACACCACTGCCTACTCCCAAGCTCTCTCCTGCCTTACCTGTTTGTTTGTTTTTTAGCATGTTTTTTAATCAGTGTACTTTCCTATTAAAGTCTGGGTTTTTAGTTTGATTTTGGTAGCTGTTATTGGAGACTAGATTAACAGACATACTTTTCTTTAAATGATACCAAGCAGTCTTTGATCAGCCAACACACAAAATATTAGTCTGCCTGCCTCTCAGTCAGTCAGGATCACCATTTCAAACATCTCATGTATGCAAGCAAAACCAGAATTTTTAAATGCTGTATTAGTACTTTTTTTTCCCCCAGACCTATCACCACCAGAAAACAGATGAATCACAACTTCCTACTCTCTCAGAGCTTGCATTTAAGTAGCATAATTTCAGTCCATCCAATTTCTGTCCTACTTCTATTCAGTATTTCAAGTAACTCATATCATCAGGCCATCCCCACAGACATGCAGCTTGCATGTCTGCCAGCTGCATCATAACCCAGACAGACTCCCAGTAGCTTCCCACAATGTCTTTCCTGTTATTCAGTTGCATAGTATAAAGGATGCCCACACTGTCACAAAAGGAGTCACTTAGCAGTCCCATTCTATAGAATCAACCTACTACAAAAAAGGATGAATAGAAATGTTCATTGACACATAGCAGCACAATTACATAGACAGCATGTGGACAAAGCACCTTCACTGTCATGAACATAAGAAAATGTAGATATTTAACCTTCTGAAACCCTGCCAAGTTGTGATACTATTTGCATCTGTGGCATCTAATTCACCTTTGGACTATTACCATAAAATATTTTAAGTAATCTGCTATGTATGGAAGAAGAAACTGGATTAAGTCAAAATGTGTAAATGAGTATTTTATGTAGCAGTGTTCTGTGGATAACAAGCATAACCTGGACATGCTCTGTTTGTTAGCATTTCTTCCTCTACCGTACAAACAAAAGTATTGTAAGAGAAACCTGTATATAAAAATGTATTTTATATATATATAAAATATGTATATAATATATAATGTATATAATAATATATAATATATATATAACATAGCAGCTTCTGATGGTTTAAATTCTTGCAAAGGTGCATTGTTATGATCCATTTTAATTTTCATGCTATTTGCTGCTAATATACACTTCTGTTTCCTTTAAAAAATGAAGTATTACAAGATGGAAAAATCCACTGGACAAAATTATTTCCCTTCCAAAAAAATTCCCATTCTTATTTCCTACTACAAAATTAATTTACCTGAGTAAAAGACGGCATTCTGCTGTTCAAGAGTCTTGTATTAGACTGTTTTCTTATACTTAGTGTTACATAGTACCATACCCCTATACTCTGGCATAAAGTATATTGGTTATTACTGATTATTATTTTATTTACTTGTTTACATTACTTTACCACTCTAGTTATTTCTTTGCACAACAGGCATAAAATAAAATGAGTGGGCCAAAATCTGAACTAAGAGGAACCATATAATTAGTTAAGCAGTTGCTGACTTATATTGTATAATCAGACACTACTCATATTCTAAGAATACAAGGTATTTTCCAAACCTATACAAGTAGTTTACATTTACCTCAGCATTTCTCATATTTATCCTTTGCCATATTTAAACTGCCTAGAGCAAGGTGCACAGAAACAAGTTCATACTGTGTTGTGCAACAACACACAGATAAAAGATTTCACACTGTATTAGGCATACTCAGGACATCCATTTCAACCCAACCTAAGACCCAACAATGAAGCCAAACCAATTCCTTTGATTCCTCTTCTGGTATTTCCAAAGTTCCCCTAGCATTACAACACACAACAAGTGGCACGCGAGTGCAGCCCATAGCTTGGAACAATCATACAAAGGTTCACACTTGGCTGCCTTCCTCTTGCTCAGCCTGCTCTCACGTTACCTACGCAGTATCTATTATTCAGGCCAGCTGAAAAATAAGTTTATCCATTCTATATGAATACTAGGACTTAGAAGATGAGACTACACAAAAACTGTTTATAATGGAAAATTTTGCAAATTAAAACCAGGGAAACATGCTGCTGTGCTTTGAATTAACAAATAATACCCTTCTAATAAATTTTGATAAAATGGTGTGACTAAAGCATTAAAATTGATTCATATTCTCAGCTCAGTTAATATTTTATTCATTTAATGTAGAGTTTACATTTTTGTAAAAGTATTTTAAAAATTTAAGCATTGGGCAAAATTAGTACTCCTTTTATGATAATACTGTTAATTTAATGCATGAGTTGGAGTTACACTTCAAAGCAAATTGGAAAAATATGCCTTTTCTCTTGTTGTTGCAGGCATCTCTTTCATGCACCAGTACACTGACCTTAAATTTTAACACAGGCAGCACAAAATCGCTCTTGTATTTCAACAATTTCTTGCAATTCAATCATCTAGTCCATCAATTTCAGATAGATTTTGCAACAACCTAACCATGAAAGTTAAAACGATTTCTAACATTATGTTTTTATGTTTATTCTCTGGAAAGAGACTTGCACTGAACTCTGGTTTCTGCAACATATAAAGTTAGAAATATATTTAGTGAAAAAGCAAATGGACTTAGTGGATATGAAACAAGCCAGCTAAGGTACTGCTAACAGCTTTGGGGGTTTGTTGTTGGTGGTTTTGTTTTGGTTTGTTTTTTTTTTGTTTGTTTATTTGGTTGGTTGGTTGTTTTTTTTTTTTGCTATCCTACTACATATTTTTAAGTATTAATTGAATTTTTAATGACATTAGTGTGTACTGACCATAATTTCTATTACCATTAATGAAAATCCTTAACTTCTTTCTGTGTACAGAATACTGAAGTGCGTAACAACCCAAAAAGCAAACTGAAATGCCTTTAAAAAACTTTTTGTACAGTGAAATATCATAAAGGGAGAATAAAAAATTAACAGTTGATGAGCACAAATTTTATGCAAATGCTTTTCAGATTTCAGTTTTCCATCTGCTAAGCTCTGTTTCCTCTTCTTCCACTGACATAGATACTGATTTTCTCAATGCTCAACTCCTTTCCATCCTTGACCACCCCCCACTGTCAACAAAGAGCCCTGGCTTACAGCAGTCCAAATTGTACACAGAACAAAGATTCATGCTGAGCTCCTTTACAGATGTACTGCGTAATTTTGCCACCTGATTGTCTTTTACAAGGTAACTCGTTCCTGTTCCCACAATTCTGCCCTGTTCTCTAATTTATCAACCCTGACACATTTTAAACAAGGCCTGCCTTCTTTCAACAGATAACTTATAAAATATCTTGCTTTTCTCTAACCTCACCTTCTCTTTTGGTAAACTTAAAAGTGACTTACCTTCTTCCTGTAACAATCACAGAAATTTCTCATCTGTTTGTGTAAAGGTTCCACTAGCTTCATTTTATCTGTTGGTTATCCCTAAGTCCTCTCTCACATCTTTCACCACTATTTTCCTTGTATTTCCTTCTTTCCCTTCAAAATGCAGGATGCTTTAGGATTCTCCCAGTGGGAACAAACTCCTTAACCACTTGACTCCTAATTCCTGGCCCATTTTCTCATAGGAGTCTTCTGTTGCAAGTATTTGTTCCATTAATCACCATGCATAATAAAGCCATATAGACAATCACTCAGGTTCAAAACTTCCCCTTCATTTTGAAAGTGTATTGTTTGCCCAGAGTTCCCACGTTTAGCTCTCATTGCGCCTCACATTTTGGCCTAGGAAGAGAAAGAAGTACTTGGTCATTTGTCTCAGACTTCCAGATGTCTAGCAATCCTCCCAGAGCAGCCATTTGGACAGGCCTTTCAGAAGAAAGCAGGTATCAGCTGTGTGCTACATGAAGAGGAATTCTTCAGCATTGGAGCACAGCAGGTCTGTCTTGCCCACACTGCAAAGCTGGCCAGTGCTAGATACCAAGATTTGCTATATATGCACATATCTACATTACACGGAGGACTTCTTATATGTACACATATATCTTATCTTCAAATGAAACCTCTTCTCAAATCCCACATCACCAGGCTATGTCTAAATTATAAACCTTATTTCTTGCTCAAAAACTTGTCATAGATAAAAGCTCTACAGGATTTTCAGTGCATTCACACCAAGAAGCCTCTGGCATAGGCTTCACTGTCTCTTGTTTTGACAACTGCAACTTCCTCTCCAATCTTCACAAAGATCATTTACCATTCTGGCATCTATTCAGAGCAGTGCTTCAAAACTCATTTCTGCTCATCATTTAGATCACAGTAACACTAGCTTTACTATATACCCTCACTACACCTTGCTCTAACACACCAAATTTTAAAAGGAGTTTGTAATCCACCCCAGCCTACCTACGCCATTCCTCACTGAAAGGTAAGCTACCTTCTCCACAGCACGAGTCTCTGTTACCAGCATGTTACATTTTCAAGGAAATTTTGCATTTTTTTAAATGATTATTTAATTTTTATTTTAAAATTATTTAGTTTTAAAATTATTGTTTAATAAGATAAGAGACAACAATGAGTATATTGTGATACTTAGTACAAAACTCCTTAAAACCCTTCCTCCAAGTCACCATCAAGGTGACAGGATAACACCTCACCCACTCATTGTCTTTCCTGTTACAGTCTCCTTGCTTTCCCCTTAGTTTATGCTGTACGTCTTTCAATGCAGTAAATAGTTTCAGGTTCACATTTGCACAGTAACTGAACTAGAAGTGCCCTGAGATTAAATAGCTGAGCTGATAAGAATAAAATTTCATTCTCAGTTGTTATTTCTACTTATTTCAACACACACATAATCATCCTAAAAGAGGTTACAGAGTAGAAAGAACCTTCAGATGAAGAAATTACCTCATACACGTGCTATAATTACCACAGTAATTATATTTCTTACTAAATACTAGAATTTCTTAGCCGGCTGCAGTGTTGGGCACTGTTGGAGGAGGCTACGAACAGCCGCGTGCAGGCCACAGCCAAGGCCAGCTGCCCCACGCTGGTCTGAGCAGCCCACAAGCACCAAAACCACCACAGGCTGGAGAAGGCCGCAGCGCCCCAGCGCAGGCAGGTGTAAAGAAGAAGCCAGCAGCCATTAGGGGCTGGAAACACCGTTGGAAACATGGCTGGAGAAGCACCCCTGGAAGGAGGCATGCCATGCTTGAAGGGTGCGCTTCTGAAGGACACTGTGGCCCACAGGCGACCCACACCAGGGCAGGGGCACCCTGAGGGACAGTGTGGGTGACAGGCTGAGGTGGAGACGCCCCAGAGGAACTGGCCCAGGGTGGCACACACCAAAGGGAAAAGCAAAGCGCTGTAGAGGAAAAACAGAAAGCAGCAAAAAAGAAGCAGTAAGAAGCTGCTGCGAGAAACCTACACAGGCCCCAACCTCCCCCAAGCATCAGCTGAGCCTGGGCAGGGGGAAGGTTTTCTTGGGTATTTCTTTCCTTTTCTCAAAACCTAAATCAGTGATCAGAAGGTTGCGATAACTGGCAATAAATTAAGTAAAAATTCCTTGAGTCAACACTGTTTTGCACACAGTTCAGTTGATTTTCAATTAAAGCTTAAATAATAATAATAAAAAAGACATTTAGTTACTTCATACTTGTGTGTACTGAAATATTTACACATAGTACTCTATTACTTAGGCAAAAACTTTACTTTGGATTATTGCTATATACATTTTTACATTCTTTGTTATAGATGAGCATTTTGGTTTTCCCAAAATAATAATAATAAAAAAACATTTTCTTTTCTTCCTACATCGTTTACAGTAACAGTCACAACTACTGAAAAAAACAGAGATAATACACTAAAAATGGCTGGTTAAATATCTTAGTAACTACTTAGATTACACATATTTTGTACTTAAAGTTTTTTAGATTAAAGCAAATCACAGAAGCAAATCACAGTTTTGTTGGAGGACAGTTAACCGTTTTTTTTTTTTTTTTTTAACAGAATGTAATTATGCCTTCCTACTACATGAGCTAATTATGCAATTATTATGCAAGGAGTTTAATAAAATGATATTCTGAACTATCTGTTAAAAACACAGTAAATGCACATATACTTCAGGCATATGTATTTCATTCTCCAGACAATCTCAGTGATTTGCAGTAGTGCAGGATCATTTATTTTAGTACACAAAGGGCACTTCCTTTGTACCATGGAAAGGCCAAAATCCTTCTTACATTCTATAGAAGACATTCTTAAGATTTATATGTATGATAAAAACCTTTATAAGTAAGTGCCGTAAAAAACACTTACTTATAAAGTGTTTTTATCTTGTTTATTTATTAGCAAAACAATATCAGCAAAGGGAAATTTATAAAACCATCAATTCCTCCCTCCCTCAGCCAAATCATAGTTGTGATTAATCTCACTATGCTCAAATAACTGTAAAACTAGCCTCTTGTCATATATTTAAAATGTGTACATGTACCAACTGCCACACACAAATAACAGAAACTACTGACGATTCTAAGTTATCACTGTTAGTAATCACCAGTAATACCTCTCCACAAAACTTTACAATACCCTTGCTGTTATTTGCAAAATAATGTCATATCATAGGATCAACATGGAAAACATGTCCTAGAACTTAATGTGTCTTTAAAGCTAAACATCAGGCATTGCTTTTCATACAATTTTATAGACCATTAAATCACACTTTTGGAGAGTAGCATCTGAATTGTCTTCATTACCAATATTCAATGTTGCATTATAAGTACAAGAAAAATGTGACGTAAAAATAAAACAAAAGATTTACAATGGGTCAGTAAAATGATAGCGTGCAGTGGATTCTTTTATTTATTAGCTTGCTTTAGAGTTGTGTTTTGTGAGCATCTCACATTTCTGAAACTCAATTAGCTAGGTACACAGATGGCACATTTCAGATTCACATTGAGGAGAACAATAAAAATGAGGAGATATGTTGGCATTTCTTTCATCCTGCCATGCAAGATTCAGCAAGAGCTAACATCCGATTCTATTAATTTTTACATATTAACCATTTTGTGTATTGCAATGTACTTTAGAATCTGTGAGGGAAAAACAGTGGGGTCAGGGAAGGAGAAATCCCCAAATTAAAAATTAAGGTATTGTAGTTTGCCTGCACTTCCTACATAACAGATTACAATTCTTTGCAACTCCCAAGCTTATGACAGCTTAAGGAGCTTCAGACTGCAACTTCTAGAAGAGCAGTTTGAAAACATTGTCATCTGAAGAAGCTTGCACTGGAAAATCAGTGTCTGTCCAGTTGCTACAAATGCCATCTTATATGTATCACCTGCCCACAACATTTTTCAAGTGTATTGTGTAATGTAAAAAATGACAGATAGCAATGAAAGATGAAAGAAAAAGATGGAAGAAAAGTCCTGAGATACTCACAGCAATTATATTGAAGAAGTCATCATCACCAAGGGTATCCAAAATAGATGAAACTGTCTGTTTAGCAATAGTCAATCGAAGCCCTTTCATACTGCCACTGACATCTACTAAAATTACTACATCTTTTGGAGAAGTAGCTGCTTGGATGTACCTAAGATGAAAGACAAAACATCTTGATCTTTAAAACGCTGAACTTTTCTTCCTTCAACATTTCTTAAACACTGGTAGTCATCTATTGCTTACCATTTTCTATTTCTGCAATCAAACGCAATGACTCCATTCTCATCAGGTTCCCATTTAATTCCTGTTTAGAAAAAGAGATTAAAAGATTAAATTACAACATTTTACACAGTAACTACTCAAAATGCATCTGTGATGTTGTGGCAAAGTAGCATTTAACAGTTTCATATTTCAATCTTATAGTCAATGCTATTGTAACATAGCAAATGCTGGAAAAAAAATGATAAAATAGGACTGCCAGAAAGAATATGGTTTCCTCATTCCTTTTTAGCCTACTGTAAAGTGAAAACCTCTTCAGGCCTACTATGCTCATCATAGTACTGTCACTGAAGTATTGTCATACTTGGTCTCTGGTGCTTGCCAGCTTCATGACATGCTGGCCATGTCCCCTTCAAACTGAGTGCTTACATTTCATGGCTGATCACAACAGGTACTGCTATACTAACAGCTTCACTCACAGGTTGTACATTTCACATTTTGACTGGTCACTATGAGGAAGTAGTACCTCTAGGTTGTGGGTCAAACGAAATATGATAAAAAACATCTCCAAGCAAAAAAAAAAAAAAAAAAAAAAGACCGACAGGCAATCCTTCCAGCTTTTGCACTCATATTTTCTAGCACAACAAAAAAAAATAAAATAAAATGAACAGTCTTTAAAACAAGGACTAACATTTTTTATCCTTGAAATATCACGGGGCTTAAGAACTCAACCATAATCTAAAATTAATACAGATGTAGTATGTATTGCTTTCAGCCACTTTTAGACCTACAGGCTTATAGTAAACTGGCTCACATTAAACTCAAGACTTCAGACTTAAAAACAAACAACCAAACAAAACAAAAACAAAAACAAAACAAAACAAAAAACGTGGCTTGCTAAACTGTCAACTAAAGGAACAGTTCCCACTCTGGGCCTGATTCAAAGTTGCAGAAGCTGAGGATCAGTTTATTTAGCTTTTTAGTTTATTTAGTATGTAGCAAATTTGATATGCAATTAAATATAAACCTTAACATGTAACTTAATATTTAATATTTATTTACTAAATAGAAATAAGAAAAATGGTTTAGTTGCATTTTACTACAACTTGTGTGAAAGTACCTTTAAAATGGGTTTTTGAAATTAAATGCAAGATAACAGGTTAAGGGGAAATCTAAGAACTGAATAAATTACAAGTCTTACTGTATGTATCGATAGAGCACTTTATCTAAGTTCAGTACTGTATGAAGGGTCTAACCTTTTGTTCTTCTCCACAGTCAGTTTAGAAGTTATTTTTCATATCTATGTATATATGAATAAAGAATATTTGAGCTATCTTAGGGGCTTCACTTCCAAATGAAAATTAGAAGAAAAAACTCAGAACATTGAAAATGTTGATTAGAAATCTCTCTCTGAAAACCAAATAAGATAAAATTGAACCTGCAAGTATCTGTGAAGGTAACGATTTGTGACAGTACTCAGTGGAAATTTGCAGCCATAGTATTCTTTATTGTTTCTTTGTAACCTGTATTCTTCCTACCTGGATATTGTCTGAAAAATCCTTTTGCACTTCCAAAGTACTGCCAGATGAGAGAAGGGTCACGATCAAAGTTATCAACAAACACCTTATTTAAGGACTCTGACCAATAAACTCCATTTACAATTGCTGGATCTAGGGAAAAAAAAAAAAAAAGAAAAGAAAAGAAAAGATTTTACCCAAATGGAATTCCTTGAACTCTATTATGATCTTCAGCTTATTCAGCACCCAAAAATCTAGTGACTGCAAAAAATAAATAAATAAATAAATAAAAAAATCTAGTGATTGCAGTTTCCTGTGTCAATTAAGAGATTCAAAATGAATTATACACAACCCGCCTGGATGAGATCCTGTGCAATGTGCTCCAGGTGACCCTGCTTGAGCAGGTGTTCAGACAAGATGATCTCCAGAGGCCCCTTTCAACCTCAACCATTCTGTGATTCTGTGATAACGAAAGTGTGGTTAAAATACCGAAGAGAAACCAGGTACATTTTGTAGGTAACTTAAGATTGCTCATTAGGCCATCTATTTGGAACTCCTGTATCACTTATTCTGGAGAACATAAATGACTCAACATAATAATAAATTATTTATTCAATTTACTTTCCTTAAATGCTTGGAATGTCTCATGGCAACACTTTATACATTTCTTTTAACCTTCAATTTGCTAAGGCCTTTATTACTATATTTGAATGTTTACTGGTGGGAACACAAAGTAAAATACCTTTTATTTCATACTTGAATGAATTATGGAATACATCCAAACACTAAATCTTATAGCATATAACACTAATTATTATTTGGAAAACACTGGACCCAGATTTCACAATAACTTCATATTATTTTTGACCCCCATAGAGAGAAAGAAGTACAAAACAAATATTTGATGTTGAAAATAAAGTATTTCTGTTTACTACATGTTAGTACCTTCCTGGCCTAGCAATTTCTAAAACCCCAGACTGCCCAAGTATGTTTATAAGCTGCCAAGTTGGTTCAATAGCGGTAAATAGGAAATAAATGAACACATCTAAAAAAGTTACTCAGCTTCAAATTGTGATGTCAAATGTAGTTGACAGATGAGAAACAATTAGGATATACTATAATCCCAGTTCAATTTGTACGTGAAGTCAGCAGTACAGAAAGGAAAAAGAACAGAACTAAAATCACAAATGTATTATTTCATTTGTAAAAGTGTGCATACACCCTAAGATTTGTTCAAGCATTTGAAATAATGTTTCCATTAATTTATAAAATAACAACACTACCGATTTCAGAAGACTTCTTAGAATGTGATTCTAATGGAGTGGAAAAAAAGGTGAATTGTTATCTTTCCTTACATTCATCAAGAAAAACAGCAGAAAAAGGGAAATGTCTCAGCTACACAACTTAAAGTTTTGTTTCGTCTAAATATTTAGGTTTACATAGATGGACTGCTGAAAAAGCAAGGTCAACAAAACAGATTTTGTTTTTAAAACATGTCTGGTATAGTTACTTGTTTCTCTAGAAGATAAAATATACATTTAAAGTCTGTCCAATCAGACACACATCAAACAAACCAATGTCACTAGTCCAATGGTACTCCTTCAATCTTGCCTAGCTGGCAAGAACCATTGTATGGGTGTTTCTAAGTCTGCAGTTACTCCAATAACAAGCTGTGATTGAGACATCACAAATTAACTGTCAAGACTGCCTATCCTGTGATCTATCATCAGTTTGCAAAAATACGCTCTTATTTCAGTGCCTCAAAATATTGATTGGGCTGGGGTCCATTGTTCAGCATTTAGACATTAAATGAGAAGTGAAGCACCAAAATGAGAATCTGTCAGTCCACTGGAACCTCCCAGTTCTGCTCCTATTCACATGTTTTGATGGAGAAAATGAATCACTAAAAAGTACAGTGGCATTACTGAGTCAGCACTACAATACTGAGATAAGGTGGTAAGTTTAATTCATATTTTAAAACAGCAACATAATTCAGAGGATGGTTGTGTTTTTTTTCTTTCTTTCTTTTCTTTGAAGTATTTCTAGAAAAGTTTCTTTAGAGGAAAAACAAGAAACTTTCCTCAGTCTCAAGAGGACAGTAAGTTCTTCATATATCATTCAGTTAAAAGTATTAGTGAAAAGCCAAACTGGTCATAAAAAGAGTAATTCTATCTTAATTTATATTTAAAACTGTTTCTTTGCAATTTATATTCAAATCTCATTCCAAGACTGCATATTTTACCTTAGTATTTTACAATATTATGAGTTCATCAGATTTCTTTTCTGGATTCCTCAGAGGCTAATTGTTGATGCCCTTGTTAACACCCTAATGCTGTGCCACAGCACCCTAATCTAAGCGGAACCTCTGCTTTGCCTCCCCACCCATAGATTATTTCCTTCAAATTCTATATATATCCCAGCTCCACCAGGTCATGAGACAACTTTCGTTGTCCAGACTTTTAAGCTTACAACTGAATGTAAAATCCTTCCATTGGCATTTAAAATATATGTTTATATATATACAAAATACATATATCAAGCTATTTTTTCAATGAATGAATATTAAAATATCCATGCCACTACGGTAGTGGATTATTTTTATTTGCCCATCTATGAAGAGCTGCTTACTGTGTTTATATATCTGTACTATGGATTAGAGAACTCCAGGGAAATACAACCAGGAAAATTTTCCTTGAACATGATTATTTGAGTCTATATTTTGCATATGTTGACAACACAAACCACTAATTGTCCAAATGCTGATCACCTAAAACATTAATCCAATGACTCTGAAACTAATCGGAATTATTATTTTTTTCCTGAAAGGAGCATTAAGCAAGCATATTAAACAAGAGGGCACAATTAAAATGCAATCTACGATGACCAGATTCCTTCAAAATTATTCCTGGTGGCAATTCACTACCTTCCTACACCCTGCATATCTGTTGTGCTGGCTGTTCTTTTTACAATATGCCAAGAGAGATCTTTAAGTTACATTTTATGCATCAACCATTTATTTTTTTTTTTTAAAGCAAATTANGGGGGGGGGGGCAGTGTCTATCCACAGTACCAAATTGCAGGCAGACAGCCTAAAAGCAAAAATCACCTCTCTCTACTAGCTACCGTACCTTCAGGCAGAATGATCTCAAACCCAAGGTCCTTGTTGTAAATTTGATAATGACTGTTACATGCACGCATCTCTGAGCACGTGTGCCATCCTAAATGCAACTGAGTTCCTGACCATATAACCTCATTAAATTTTAGAGGCTCATCTTCTAATAACAGATATGTTAAGTTTGTAGTTCTGGGCAACTCTCAGTTTTAGTAATTACATTCCGCTTAAATTGCCCCCATTACTTCGTTTAGAAACAGTATTCTTGAGTTTTCATAGTTCTGGTGAATGTCATCTGCACACCCAAAATAGTTGTGTGTCAATATTGGTAACTAAGTGCTTGTGAATATTCAGGAATTTGGGGAAGGAGAAAAAGAATAAAAGATAAGAACTTAATATAAAGGCAAAATAATTTACGTGACATTATGGGCTGATTCAAAGACAGTAAGTGTAAACAGCTTCTGCCACACATCTTGAAAGATAATTTCTGCTTGTGCTTCCTGGCAGTAACAGCCAAAAACAATTCAAGTATTCCTTTTCCCTGGCCTTTTAGATGGGCTTGCTTGCAATTATATGGAATTTTGTTCCACTGCTGTTTGTGTAGATGTTATCAGTTTTTTATTGATATTTAATACAAAACCAGCCGCCAGGCAAATAGGTACATTGGCATGTATCTGAAATACAATTGCAAAAGAACAGTACTAATGCGTGTAGCAGTTAAGCTGCTGTTGCAGATACTGCTGACACTAAGAAATAGGGCTGACGACTCAACAAAGGCAACCAAGGTGTGCAGCCTGAAAGATGCACAACGGCATGACAAAGGTTAGCACTATAATGAAAAGTATTTTAATTCTCAGAATCCATAATAATATCTAGAGTAAGATAAGTCTGTGGAAATAAACTAATACATACGTAATGCATTTTGCTTTCCAATTATTCCAGCAAGCTTTATAGAAAATAAGGAAGAGGAATTCCTGCTGAGGAATTCAGTTACTATGAAGAAAATGTAGAATACTACTGTTTCCATACTCTGCTTTATTATCAAGAAAATCGTTACTGATAATCCTTAGTTTTCTCCCCTAGTATTTTGCCTTTGTAATATGATCACTAATTTCTCCTGGAAAGCTGTCAAAGATGCTGGCGTCCAAAATGGTGTTCCTTCTTGTAATATCTGGCCTCAAGGGCAGCCCCTAACATTGCAGAGCAGGACTGTCATACAATAAAGCAGTGTGAGCACAGCCTACAGGACCAAGCACCAGAAAAGAATGCAAAATCCAGCACCCTTTTGGCTCAGAGATAGTGACAATATTAGCTTAGTTTTGATGACACTGACAACATATTTAGTCTGGTCATATTTTAAAGAATAACAAAATCACATACTTTGCTGGAACATACACCAACAGTCTAATAATTATACTACTCAACACTAATATGAATGCTTTTCAGGGTGGTCCAACATATTCAAGAGCTGGGGCTGGATGCCAATTTTGGCGACTGCTTTTGCTTTTTTCTCTCTTCCCCTCCCTCCCCCTCTACTGGGTAATGTGGATGCATCAGCTCACAGATCAAAGCATTTGGCAATCTGTAGACATAAAAGAAGGTGTTTGTCCATTTTGCTTCATGTGCTGAGAACCATTCACCAATGTCAGAAATCACATTCCCTCCTCACATGTATATGGGGTGGTAAAGACTTCAAGTGCAAGATTGCATAAAGGCATAGTGGTAGATATGTAGTTGTTTCAGCTTCCAACATTGCCCTAATGACATTTCCCTTCTCCTTTGAAGTGGCAGCAGAAGAATTGGAGTATGGCCAGATGCGTTTATTTCCACACTGACTTTTGTTTATTTATTTATTTATTTTTAGTGAACAAGGTGGTATGAGATTCAACTTTAGTTCATTTAAAAGCCAGAATTACAGTGGTAAAGTGCTCCCTAACACTAATTTTGGGACAGAGATTCAGTCCTGATTCTGAGAATAGCTTGCCACCTAATGAATTATAAAAAACTTCCTGCAGCAAATCAGGTACCTTTGAGGTTACCCATCCAGCAGCTGACGTGGTTTGACTCTGCTGAACTTGTCAGATACAACAGCTAAAAGCAACCAGTAGAAAGGTAGATCTCTGAAGCGGTTAGACCAAAGCTCTCAAAACAGGATACCAGCAGGATCTATGAACAAAGATTTTATTTTATTTTAATCAAAGGAGGATCTTGGAGCAAAAGTCAAAGGCTTCACATACTCTCCATCCCTGGAAGAACTACCAAGATTCTCCTGTAACAGAGCTGCTGTCACAGGAGCCAAGCACATGGGGCAGTTACACCTATCACTAATACAGTCTAATAAAACAGGATTGTCTACCCGGCAGTTTCATAAAAGGCCTTAGCTCAGGAGAATTCAAACCAAAACCCAGTAGTGCTGACAGAGGATCACACCACAAATTGATGTGACCACAGATAACAGGATGTTTCTGTATTTTTAGAAAAACATACCCCTTTCTGCATTTTTGCAGAGTATTAACTGAGGACTATGAAAACTGATAGGTAAGAAAACAACACTCCGCAGAGCTGTAGGATGCCAGGGCATGACTGAGAAACAAAGCAAAAGACATGAAAAAACAGTCAGAAAGGGGGTTCCAGGTAAGAAAGAGAAAATAAATGCTCAGAACATAGGAAGTGAATGGAGACCCTCTATATGCAGCAATTTCATCACAGAAGCAAAATTAAAGACTGAAAAAAGATCCAATTCTGACACATGGGAAGAAGAAATTTCTGCACAGGCTGATGGAACACTGACTATCAGCAACCAGGAAATCTAGACCTGGACAAGTGGCAGGGCAGGAAAAAGCATCATGACAAACAACACAGAAAGCTAGTGGAACATATTGCAAATTACAGGAAAAGAAAGCAAATGTGACTGCTGCTAAATGAAGCCAACTGTGCTGTAAAATATTTAATGCACAACATACCAAGAGGGACAATTTTAGCAGAGCTGTTGTCAAAGTGATATACAACAAAGGCAAGGTACAGCCTTGGAAATAAAAGTCATCCTTACGGAAATTGCTCAAGGACAGAGCTGTTCACAAATCTTTACAAAAACTGTTTTAATAAAGACCACACAAACCTGTAAATTAACATTTTACAATAAATGTCTAATTCCTATTCTTCTGATAATCAAAGAGACACACAGAATTACGGAAACAAGCCAACTTAGTTACACCACACAGTGCAAGAAGGTCCCATAGTAACACTTTGGATGGGAGATATTAAAGACCTCCTACCTTTACCCATCACATCATGCCTGTTGCGTACAACAAATGGAGGCATGAGAACGTCTAGAGAGATGTTTTAGTCTGTAAAATGCATTATAATCATACTGGTCTATAATAAACCTTTTAAACATCTATTGATACATTCCTGGGAGTATCAATACAATATGAATGTGTTAAGTATCAGCAATAAGAGCACACATTATTAGCATGACAAGTAATTGTGTCTCACCCTCTCAAGTCAATTGTCCCTTCATGCTGTATGGCTTTATAAGCCTTGATTCACACTTTCTCCTTGCACAAAAGACCATTTGCACAACTTGAGTAGAATGGAAGCTCTACTCAAACAAAAAGAGCCAGAAAAAGCCTCACTGATATGAAAAAGTTCATCTGGTTCAAAACCTCTGAAGCTAGTATTAAAACATACTGAAAAAACTCCGCAGATACACAAATGCATCTTGGGACGAATACATTACAAAATCACTTATGGATTCTTAACATTATTTGCTCCTTTAGGAACGTGCCAAATAAAAGCTGCAAGAAAGACACCTAGATAAACAAAGTACAGTGTAAAAATATCTTTGTAGGTTTTTAGCCAAATGGTATTTTGAAACAGTTTATATTCTAGCCAAGCATACTAATACTCGACCAGAAAAGCAAGCCTCCTTTTCTCCTCTTCACATAACACAGATCCAAGACAAATCCAATAAGGCTCTGTGTTATGTAGCAGGATAGAGAGTTAAATAATTACTCTATTCTAAAATAGTAGACAAAATGAATAAAATGTGTCTTTGGATAAACTTCTATGATTCTTTGTGTAAATGTCAATCTTCTCTGGTCCATACTAAATAAAAACTACAATTCTTACATTTGCCATACAGCCATTTAATAGAATGTTTTTTGTATATTCAATCCTAAAGGTTTTCAGGAACTCAGAACTATTATGTCAATTACTGCTAAGTGTACAGATAAAGAATGCTTTCACAACATAGTTCACGGGGGAAATAATGTCTTGAAAAATCTTTAAGTAAAGCAAAACAAACTGAAAAACAAATAAAACTCCCCAGTACATTCCCAGCATGTAAACTCAATCCATCAAAAATAATCTTCTATTGAATCATGAGAATTTTTTTCATTAATATATTCCACTCTGAAAGCTAGCCTCTGTAATTTTCCCTGTTTGTTATTTTAAGTCAATAACAGAACATATTCTGATTGCTTATTCTCATTAAAATAATGAAATAAACACAAGGAATAATGAAATAAACAAAGTAAGGAAAGTTAGCACTCTAAAGGAGAACAAACCAGTTATAATTCATTTTCAGTATTTTTTTAAAGGTATATTACTTGCAAAAATAGCAAAACAACTTGCACAGCAGAGGCTGCTGGTGAACAAAAGCCTACAAGAAATTCTCTACAGGCAGACAGTAGAAATAACAGCTCTCAAAGAATAATTAGGCATATAATGCTAATAATGTGCTTAGTGTATAATATATTTACATACACATACCCTGTACATATCTTACATATCTATAGACCTAGATGTATGTTTTTTGTTTTTTTTTTGAATAGGCTCAAACCTTTCTTCAGCTTGCAGAAAAACACAAAAAGGGAGGTGAGCAACAAGAAAATCCCCAAAACAATGTTATTCCAGCTGAAAATGCAGAGAATAAAGGTAGGAAGGAAGGTACTTTGTAGGTTTGAAGCAATTGAATTTCTTTGCACTTTGCAGAAGACAAAGCAAGTGCTCTTAGGACAGGACAATGGTACCCTTACTGAAGTTTCCTAAACCTGCTTGGGTGGAATTTATTCCTATTGTTGCTGATGGAAAAAGAATCCTGATTTTTTTTTTTTTTTTTCAGACAGACACATTAGATAAATAATGCCTGATTCTAGCACTAACTTCTGCTCCATGTAGGGAACTGATCTACAAGGCAACAAAAACCCACTTCTGTCTCACAAAAAGGAGAAATTATCTTTATAAATTATTTTTGGAAAAAGTGAATTTTCAAACTTTTCTTAAATTTAAAAATATAGGTCTAAATGATAATTCATAACATTCCCTTCTGATTCTGCAAAATAACATGTATTTCATGTAACAACTGTTCATCACTGCATTCCAGACTGACCTTTCAAGCAAGCAACATGTTATGGACACATCTTTCAAAACCCATACAGCTGGATGAGGCCACACCATTTAAGTTAGTCCAATACATTTAACCGCTTCCTTACTGGTTCTGCAGCTCTGACTTCCTGGGGACAAATCCAATAATTTCAGTGCTAACATGCTTAAGGTTTCTTTTCGTTTATTGACACCATTTGTAACCAGGCCAGAAGAGAACCTGTTTCACCTGAGGGATGCCTGGGTAAAGTGGGTAATTCCCAAGATAATCAAAATTGAAGTTGAAATAACTTATCAGACTCACTTCAAGTAAGCACCCCAAATAAGCACCCCAAACATAACATGCCTCCAAGTCAGAGATGTTGAGGCTATGGAGAGTAATACTGCTCGGGCTAAAAACTGCTTAAAAAGTCCCAACTGACTGTAGCATAAAATGTACTTCAGTTAGTTCTGCAACATCAGTTAGTTCACACCAATTCAGAGATGTTGCCATTGCCTTGCTTCTTATTCATGTTCTCAGTCTAACATTACTTTTTCTTTTGAGATTCATTAACTTTATTATTGAAAAATTTGTCTTTGTAGTCCACACTCTTCTCCTACAATTCATATTGTTCACATGCCATTTCTCTCATTGGCCATTCCAGTATAACTTCCCTTGAAGGAAAACAGATGAGTTCCCGCAAGTGAGGACAAAAGTCAGTTTGAACATACAGACATAAAACACTTTCTAGAGAGATAGTCAGTGGGACCCAATGTGAACTCGTGCTCATGGAAGTTGAGGCAACAGAGACCCCTGCATTCACACTGAGCCCATTTACACATATACCCAGGCAGGTGCAGTGCAGCGCAGGACCATATTGAGGTACCAATTCCAGTGCTGGAAGCTATGGAGCTGAACTAGCATGGCAGAGCATGAGCTCATGAGGAGCCTTGTAACAGGATTCATTATCTGTGGCTCCACGTCCTGCAGGAGCCTTTCTAATGGTCTCAGTTGAGCTCCAATGTGTGCTGTGGATATGCCATTATACGTGTACCTGTGTGTGTTACCTAGTACCCAGGCCCAAGCGGTCAGGAGTAGCAGCATTAAGAAGCTGCTGCTTCCACTGCTTCACGAAGGGAGCTGAAATGCTGGCTCCACAGCTTCTAATCAGTCATCAGAGAAGTTAATACTCATCAGAGACAACAATACAGAAAATGGAAAGATGAAAGAGAAGACCGAGTAATTTTCTACCATTATAGGCCAATGGTAAATTGTTATCACTTTCTTGCACCAGGAAGCAACAAGAAAGCATGGGAGGCATCATGATTAACAGAGGTGTCTCAGGTCAAAAAGCCCTTTAATACTGTACCTGAGAGAGTGCACATTAACAAACCATCACTGGCTCACGTTTGTCAATAGGCAAAGCCCAACCCCAAGTAACTAAGCAACAGCTGTTGAATAAGGAATAGTAGAGAATAGGGCTTTTATAGAAAAACTTAATGTTACCGTGTAGCTTGTATCTGACATCTAGTTGCCATGGTGATGTAGATGTATTAGAAACATAGATTAGATCCACAGCTGGAGACACAGAGACTAGGATATAAGATAGATAAAGCACAGTACACATCTTGCGTGGCGATGCCAACATTTCCAAAAGGCTTGTTGTTCAAAACAGAGAATTAAAAAAATATATCTGTAAAGTAAAAGCCCTTTGCAAGAACAAAGCAGCAGCCCGAGGAGACTCTGGGAATCGGATCTGAGGCAGAATTTGAGCAAAACCAGATGGAACAAGTAGAGAAGTCTGTGCATCTTTGTCCAATAGTCAGTAAGAGTTAAGACAAAGAAATATGGGAAGATAGGAAATTCTCTGCAACCTTGACTAAATCAGACTAGGAAAGTTCCTTTTAAATTAAACAATGACCAAAGCTAGGAAGACAGTGCAAACACTGTCCTAAAGATCTTAAAATGTGAAGACAAACAATTCAGGCAAAGGATTTCAAAATATAAATATAGGGGTCCGGGACAATATGTGGCCATGACTATTTAAATAATAAGTCCAGGATGTTGAATTTTCAGAAGCATAGTCCATAAAATCATATACGACAGTGACAGACAAGATTTTATTTCTTAATTTCACACCTTGCAGGAAAGGGGTTTTACATATCTGCTAGTTGCAGATTATAATCTTTCTGCATCACTTGAGAAATGAATTTTTTTCATTCTAATATTCTAGATAATAGGTAATCTCAATTTTGACGGCCTCTTGGAAGGAGTTGATAGGAAAGTATGACTGAAAAATATTCATAGCTCTTTTTAAGTAGCAAATTGAAAAAACTCAATCAAAAAAATGGTTGTGGTTCATCATGTTTCAATATCTTTTAGGGGAGGCTCTATTACATGCAGCAGATTTTTTTTCCTATGCAATCAAAACTTCTGGTTACAGCCTGCATTTATTGACTTGTAGTGCATAAACTCATCTTTTAACATGCAGTGAAAATCATGCAATGGAAATGCTATTTGACACAAGTGATATTCTTTGCCAGTCTATAAAGTGATCAAGCAAAACTTGAAGATAATTTGTGAAGTCTGAGTTTGAAACCTACTTCTGCAATGTTTCTGGTATTAAAGAAGTAAACATGGAAAGCAGAGAAGCACAGACTAGACTTGACGTTTTTGTTACTAAAGATACTGAGTCCAGAATTATTCAAAGCTGCATTGCATTCATACCATTTGTAAATCATTTCTTTAAGTATTTGTGAATTATGAAGGTAGGAAGACAGAAATGAAGGAAACAACTGAAAGTAAAGAAAGAAAGCATCTGCAACCCACAAAATAATATGAGAGCGTGCAAATAACTGGTGCCAATAATTACTTTCCATAATAATCATCACGAAACACAAAGCTTTTAAATAAAGGTTTAAGTCACATGATACAATCTACTTTGAACTGCCAGCAAATGATAGAGGACAAGAGAGACAGAGAGGCACAACAGACAGTATAGATGTATTAAAAATAACTGTGTCATTCCCAAAGCTCTGAGAGATGGAGATAAAGCCTATATCTGCAGAAGAGTATAGGCTTGTGAGAAAAAATAAATACATTAAACAAATATACTAAGTCACAGAAGGATGCTAAATATGGGCTCTCCACATGGAAAGCAATTGAATTGTGAAAATAACAAGAGCAATAATAAAAGTTGAATTGAAATCCATAGTAAAATATAGGATATTTAGTCTTGTCTCTGAAATAAGTGAAGTCCAAATATACTTCAAGACTTGTAGGATACTTTTAAATCATTCTAATAAATCCATACTTCTTAGAAGACTGTTAGAGTCAAAAGGGTTGCTAATACTTGAATGTATTTCAATTCCAATGGCACAGAATTAGTCTCAGTGAGTTACAAATGAAAGAAAAAACTTATTTTGACTAAATGAAGACTTTTTTTAATATATTATTGAACATTTAGTTGTATTTTTCATTCATGAAATTTTTTTTTTTTTTAAATATACTGATGACACAGCTTGAGACTCTCAGCAACATATTGTGTGCCTTATGTTTGTTAGTTGAGTTGACATAAACCATATCCCGTGTTGACAGATACGCCTGAAAATATTCATGGACTTCAGCATCCATCACAGAAAAACTCTGCAGTTATGGAAAGCACTGATAAAATCCCTTCCTGTACTTCAAAAAGACCAGAACAGCAGCTATACCACAGCATGAGGATGGAAAGAACAGACGGAAGACAGGCAGACTTCTCTAGGTTAAAATTTATAATATTGCTTTTATTTTCAAAGCAGCACATTAACTCTTGGACTGTATAACACTGATCATTAAATTTTATTTTCTATTTTAGTTCTTGTGCTCTGCGAGTAAAGAGACAGCAACATCTTGCACTAAGGCTATTTCATTATCTAAACATACCTGGATAGATATTTAGCAATCTGCAATCCTAGGTCATCTTTTTATGTTTTTTTATGATTTTTTAAACACCTCAAACAAACAGGATTTAGAGAAATTAATTTTTCACATGCCTGTGCCCAGGCTATTCTCCAGCTTCCCCCTAAAATACATCTTCTAATTTAACTGTGAAACAGGCCTGATGATGTAAAAGTAAATTACTTAGGCACCTGCCAATTTATCGTAGCAGAGATTTTATAAGACAACTAGTCTCTGGGCTGCTGATAGGCTTTTGCCAAAGAGAAGCAAAACTGATAAGAAAAAAGATTCCTTCCTAGTGCTAAAAAGGTAACCAGCAGAATGTATCACGGTCTGATGACAGGGGTAGGAAAGAGGGAACTGTTTTTAAGGAGAGATTTTAAAAAGTCAACTATAATTATGTGATTTAAGCCATACTGTTCACCTGCTCTCCTCTCAAATATGTTCTAGTAAGGAATGAGGACTTAGTCAATTACAAATTCACAAAAACATGACTGTGACCCCAAAATGTATTTCCAAATCATGTGGCAGTACTATGAAATATAACTGGGTTGATGGAACAAAGGACAGGAAAAATCAGTCTTTTATATTGGAAGACATTAATGAAGTGTCAGACAAAGTGGTAGGAAAATGCCAAGAGAAATCTATTCAGTATAAATAATGTCAACATTAAAAAGAAATCAGTGTAAGCAGCGTGCTAGAAGTTCATGTAACTTCCTTAATTTAAAATGTATTCATATAAAGTTGAAACATGGTTCAACAGTATAAACCCCATTCTCTATTGTAAATGAAAGCTGGAGAGTAACTTTCCAGACCCAATAATTTTGAGGATATTTAATGTTTTATTTTGACATATCATTATTAAAATCAGTAATTGATTCTAATATATTTTCTTCTTCCTGCACAGAGCA
Organism: Anseranas semipalmata; assembly: GCA_013399115.1. NCBI lineage: Eukaryota > Metazoa > Chordata > Aves > Anseriformes > Anseranatidae > Anseranas > Anseranas semipalmata. Next base: position 310,597 of record VXAA01005817.1, read on the forward strand.
CACTTTCTCCCTGAAGCAGAGTCTTAGATGGGGCAGTTATTGATATCAAGTTTCTATAGAAGGAAAAATGCATGTAAAAAACAGTTCATGCCCAAGCACTAATATTTTAATTCAGCTTGAGCAACAAGTAGGAAAGCAGGAAGGTACTTTTAAAGTGCCTTCTTGGATCAGAAAGCCATTTAGAAGATAGTTGTTCCTGTAGACTGTACAGTATGTAGTCATGTTAATATGCTCCCTTTTGTGTTACCCACTACATCCTGCTTTTCCACATACCAGTCAACACTTCACCTGGGTCACTTCAAAGACAGAAATCAATTATTTTCCCATAGTCTAAGAATTAATTCTTCTGAGCTAAGAGCGGACATTTTCCTGTACCAACTAATCTGAATAGACATCATTATAAATCAAACAAGGAAGAAAACTTTCCAAAACTGAGTCTGTTGTTCAGAACAAGCCTATTCATTTGTACCAGTAAGGTGTTTCTGCTTGTGTGCACCTAGAAAGACCAGTATTTAAGTATCCATGCAATATTCACCCCGGGAGTTTACTAGGAGTTAAACATGAAAAGCCTGAGCTAAAAGATTTAGATGCTAGTTCCACAGAACTTTTAAGTATAGCCTTCAATCTTCCCACACAGAGCGCAGTAGTTCAACAAGCGTTAGATTTCCAGACCATGAAAATCAATGGAACATAACTGTTTGTGGGGAGCTGCTGTGCTGAAGAGCACCAGATTGCTGAGCCTAGTCTAAAACTGTTGCAAGGGTCACGGAGTTTAAAGGGAGAAACTGTGCCTCAGGCTACATAGTGGAATCCCACCAGAAGCAAACTATGGGAAAACAAGCAAGCACTATAATATTGGCATACAAAAATATGTCTCTTAAAAGCTGTATGTCGTGCACTGTACAAAAGGAGAACAGTGCAGAGCTGCAGTCTAGCTGTCGGTGGATGGGAAGCAAAATAGAGACATTAACCTTGTGCTGTACCTTAACAAATTAAATTTCTTGAGGGTCAGGGATTGGTAACTTAGTTGCACAACCATGCCCATTGTGCTAAGAACAGACTGCACAACTCTCCACCATGTAGTAGGGATGTAGCTGCATGTCTTTTCCTCTAACATTATCTAGTGATGTACACAAGCATACATTAAAAATTATTAAGAGCATTTTGAATTTGGAAATCTGTTGTTTGTGTGTCCAGTAAGCTTGGACTTCTTCCTCAAGGACTTGGATGGCTGTCTTACAAAGCTGTAGAATGCATTTAATTCCATTGTCAGCTGTGTTAATAGGATGACGGTTTATCCTCTAGGAAATATTCCTCCATTATAAAACTCAGCAAGTTAAACAAGATTATATACAGTAAACCAGAAATGAGTACAAAGGAAAAACTCCCATTAGCTTAAATCAACTTATGTAAGCCTACTTCCTTTCTACTGCCAAGATAAATTATTTTTCTTTTCTTGTTTGTCTTTAGGACAAAGTCAAACATGTTTTTCAAGCTGCATCTGATCCCAGTACAGATTACCTCTTTCCCTAGACTACCTCCATTGGCATGTCTACCTCCCCTGCCATCTCCCAGAGAGTACTGTCCAAACCTAGTAGATAAATTTGCATACAGTTACCCCCATCCTAGTTCTATCAAAATGATTCTGATTTCACACTGTTAGAAAAATAACAAATGCTGATCTGATTCCTTTACCTAAACCAGTTTTGGCAAGAGCTTACAGAACAGCTTATGATAGCTGGTCTGAATGGGGCCGTAACACCCAGCAAGGACAAGTGGCAGAGAGCAGGAATTTCTTATCCCCAATAACAGGAATTTCTTATCCCCAGTAACAACCTGCAGCTGACATCAAACGTCTAATTGTACCTTGAGACACTTTACAATTTCTTTATAGGCATTCATCTCCAAAAAAAAGTAAAGAAAGCCTTGCCATAGTCATAAGTAGAAAGAAGCTCATGCAAGACCTAGTTCCAACAGAAAATGCAGATGAAAGTTCAGGGTAGAAAATAGGAGAAACTCTTTTCTGGTAAGCAGGAAAAAAGTTGTAGCAAGAAAAGGAATACAACTTGCATATTATCAAAGCTTAGTACAGGCCTAAATGGGAACAAATGAAAAAGCCTGTGAGAAGAGAAAACTACACAAGTCCACCTAAATGTTGGTACAAAACTAGGCCTGGAAAATGTTGTTCGTTCTTTGTGTTGTCTTGGGAAGACAAAGATAGGAAACTGAGGTATTAGATACCCAACTAGAAAAGTAAAACTGACTTCATTCTAAAATGCTTTTTTTTTTTTCTCCTTTCCAAGAACACAATGAGAACCTAAGTGTCAGAGAGTGAACATTTTGAGACATAACATTTTAAAAAATAAATTGTATTTTTATAGCTGGAAAAGTTCAGGCACAGAAGTCTCTCCCTAGGTCTAAATTTCTTACAGTGAAGACATGATTACATTGAATACATGGACTCTAAACAGAGATTCAGCAACGAAGGTATTTTTTTTTTTTTTTTGTATCCAACTTTGATAAGCCATTTAGTTTTGTTATTGTGTTTCCACTGTAAAAGGTCTGCATCACTTCACCTTTCATTGTGTTCATTTGCACCTAGAGATCTGATTCAGTTTCTGTTTACCCATTTAAAAAAATAAACTAGTAAATGCAATCAAATTGCAGAGGTATGTATCTAAGAATCTTGCTATCTACCCTTGATTTCCAACCAGTGGCTGCAGACGTTGAAGTCCTTAAAATCCAAAATCCTAGCTACTTAAGTTCTGATAACAACAAAAGGTGGTTAAACAAAACACTTGCCACTTTTTGAGAAAACATATGGTTCATCAACTGTCCTTATAAATCACTACTAATTCTTACACTTTACAGTTACTCTAAAAATGTTCTGCAATTTGAAGTCCCAGAAATATTCAAGGACCGCTGAAGTATTCCCCAGAAATGGAAAAATATCAAAAACTCTCCCATGCAGACAGGTGCCTGTTGTGATATGTCTAAATAGCTGCCTGTTAACATTTCTAGGGATGCAAGAGGCAACTGCAGTCTAATACTAATTTTGCAACATTATAATGTCACTGACTTCAAGGAGTGAAATCCTGTAGTTTGCACCAATACTTGATACAAGGAGAATCTAGTGCTAGCTAAATCAGTTCATTATTTATGTTAGTTAGTGAATTAGTCTAGCTCTTGTTAATGACCAAGCTGACAATTCTGAGGACCTATGGGGTAAAACAAAAACAAACAAAAAACCAGAAAGGTACAATACAAAGACAGTTTAAAACACAAGGACTACGAGTGTTTTGAAATTTCTGAAGTATTGAAAAGATGACAATCTGGGCTTTTACCCCTTCTACCAATTACAAATGTAAAGTTTACCTTATCATGCAGACTTACTGCAAAACCTCAAAAATAGGAGCTGTTTTCAGTTGATATTGAGATAATATTTATCAACATTCTCTTGAATTTCATAGATTTTATGCAATGCTAACATGAACATCTGAGATCCTGCCGTGTGACCCCTCTGGTACTGTAATATGCATTTGTCAACAGGTCCCATATTTTAGAATTTTCTGAGCATTTGTCATCAAGATGCATCCACCCCGGCTTTGGTTTTCATCTACATTCTGGTGAAATCTAAAAGATTCAAGAAAATAGTTGGAACAATATCATATTATTTAGCCAGGTGTTTATAAGCCTCTTTCAAGAGCTGGAAAAAATGTCAAGCATGTTAAGCACTAACTCAGTGGAAGAAACCATGTCATTATTGACCACAACTATAGGTAAATAATATGATGTGACCTAGACTTAGAAAAATAAGATAGGAACAGGTTCTTCAGCTCAGATACAGCATGTACTTTGGACATAGAAAGTAGAATCCTAAGACTATCTAGATTCTTATACTAATAAAGAGTAAAATGCTATTCTAATTTTATTTTACATTTATATGCTGACAATATAGGATCAGATCTGAGTGTTCTGAAGCCTTCTTTTATCATCTCCTCATGTACATAAATCCATTACAGAATCTCATGTTTTCCCAGTGGCAACCCTACTGCCAGAAACCATGTTCTTCGTGGATGGTTGCCAGGAAGCCTAGCCCACATTCCAACTGCCTACTTTTTAATTATATATCACATTCCCAGGTTCTTCTAAATATACTACTAGCATCTCAGAAAGTAATTAAGCAAATGTTGAAGCATCTTTGGAAGGCATACCCATGGAAGTATATATGAAAGGTATGACTGAGATAGGTAGCATGCACCAAGTCACTTGCATTCTAAAATATTAGCAGAGTGCTAATCAATGAAAATAAGAGATGAAAACTTGCTTCAGTGACGACATATATCCCATGTAAATAAGCATAACAACAACAACAAAAAAACAGCAGCTGAATTAGGCGGTGCCTTATACACACTTGTTCTCATGCCTGGATTTCTGCCTTGGTATTGCATTGCCCAAACTGGATTCAGATCAATTGTGTGTTCTCCAAAACTGTAAACTTCCTTTCAATATGAAAACAGTAACTTTCTTCCTCCCTTCCTTCTCTGTCTATGAAAATACCTATGTGATACAGCTGATTAATTCACTAAAGAACTTTTTTCCCCACTTTGCCAGAAATCTGTACACAGCTGATAATTGTCAGTTACCAAATTTGAGGATGGAAGGAGTTACTGCTTGCTAAGAGAGTTATCACAGAACTTTACTTAATCTTAATTATTTATTGTTTAAAAGGATACTGCCTTGCAAATCCTGTGGCTACAGGCAATGATTACACTTTGTGCTTAAAGCGAAGAAACAGAATGTACTGACAGATTTAGAATCCCAATGTGTACTTTAATATCTCAAAAGCAAAACATTATCATAAGCAGTCATTTTCAGGAAAAATGAAGGAGACCAATTTCATCAAAATGTTCTGCAGTTTCAATGAACTGCCAGTCTTGCTGTGAAACAGCTTTGAGCTGGGAGAGGTCTCTCCGTATTGGCATACAGGTAGGTACACTTATCTGTAAAGCACAATCATCCCACTTTTTTTTCCTGAACTCCTTCAGTATATGATCATTATAGGAGTGCCGAAATAGCATTTTCTGAGCCCATGCCTTTACAGGATTTATATTCCAAAGATCATTAACTTTTGTATTTTTAACAATAACTGATGTGCACTGTAAGATATGGAGAAACTGGAGTGGGAAGGGGAGAGGGCACAGGAGAGAGGAGCAAACAATATAAGACCACACAAGAGCACACCAATAACCAGACCAGCTCTTCATATTTTACAATGATGCCAGACTCAAAAGTACAGTAAATGCAAAATTGACTGATTTACTTTTTCTTCTATGTTTATAGTAGGTACATGCAATCTTTACTAAAAGATGGCACCAGAGTTACATGCATGCTTACAAATCAGGTTAGCGGCCTTTTTTTTTTTAGGGGGGGGGGGGGTTATTTTTCTCT
>VXAA01005817.1:316058-335635 GCA_013399115.1 Anseranas semipalmata
GGGGGGGGGTCATTTTCCTCTTCAAAACATTCCACATTACATTTTAATATTGTAGCTGTGATATTTATGGTATTTCAGCTTTCTTGATTTCATTATCATGTCATGAAATTTGCTTTCTCTTTACATTTTCAGAGTCTAAACTTGATGGTTTCCTTAGAACAGGAATTAGTCTTGTTGTTACTATTCATATTTTTAATCTTTTCTATGCAGAGGCTGACAGAGCCAGAAGATATTTAAAGAAGAGAAATCATATTTATGTCCCATGGTTTTAAGCCAATCTCATTTAGAGCCTAGTGACTGTGAACATTCAGTTTAGTGATTCTACAGCTGGAAAGGATCATTATGATCACGCAATCTGACCAGGCCAAAGTTTTTCTCTAAACTAATTCTAGACCATGTATTATTTAAACAACAAACAAAAAAGAATCTGGTCTTGATTAAGGGCTTCTAGCCAGGGGGAAGAAAAGCCCTTCTCATAGCCCACTGTAAATTGCTTCAATGATTAACTATATTCATTTAAAAAATAAAATAAAATAAGGAAAAAATCTACCTCCACACCTTAACAGAGCCCAGCTTCAATTTTTAAACCTTTGGCAACCAGATTAACAATTAACTAGAGACCAGTTAATTAATCCTCTAATCATCTCTTGGCTAAGCTAAATGAACAGAGCTCCTGAAGTCTTTCTGTCTAAGGCACATTCTTCAGCACTTTGCCAAGTCCTGCAACTCTCCTCTGAACCCATCACAAATTACCAATCTCTCTAGAACTATTTTTTTTTTTTTTAATTTAAAAGGAGGTACAATTTAGAATTAGCTTACAAATATAAAGTTCATTCTTTCTAGGCTGACTTGAGAGTCCTCTGTTTAAATATCCAAGGATCATACTTTTAAACTGTAAGTTTGGGCTGTGGTTTTGCCTATTGATTCAATAAGATAAAACATGACTTGGAAATAAACAACAGACATTTTCTACAGAAATGGTGTTATTCAGATACCTGGTTGTAAACCTATCAATATGTATGGCCTGTACCCTCAGGCTAGGATTTAATTAAATTGTTTTCATACCACTGCATTACAGAACTTGAGAAACAGGCAACGAAAAATGTAAGTATAGTGACCTCTTCTTCTCAGTAAGAGTAACATTTCCAGACATTGTCAGTCTCCAAACTGAGACTATCATGTCCGAGTGTAAGGAAAATGTCAGCAAGAAACCAGATTTCAGCAGTTGGAATACATTTAAATGATAAAAAATGTGTTTCTGCAGCTGTTTAAAGTGATGGTTTTGGCTGGTTTGAATTAGATGAAGTAGAAACAGGAATCATCACAGAGCTCTATCTCCACCATCTCTGCAGGCAGTCCCTGCACTGGAGGCCAAAACAAGATGCAACAAGCCCTTTGACTTTAGCCTTATCTGTAATTAATCGGCATATAAAAATGGATTCTATGCATAGCATAGAATCAGGTTAGTTTGCTTCTCCAGAGAAGTACGATTGCCTGATGACTATATCCCTTTACAACCACACTTTTTTTTTTTCTTTTTGATTTTATTTAGTAAGAACGATAATACATATAAATAACAATTCTGGAATGGATTAATTTATGGACAGGCTCTATCGATTAAATATTAGCACTTTCACAACAAAAATGATTTGGTAGTTTTAGAATATTTAAGCATTTTCCAAATCTTTTAAAAATATTCCATATTATTCATTTCACAGTCTTTCAAATACTCTCTAGGAAGCTTTTTTTATTTTTTGTAATCCCTAATTTAAGACATTACTGTACAATTTCTGGCTTCTCAAGATTCTCAAGTCTGAATCATAACTTAGAAGACAATCTGTTATATTAATTACTTCTCCTACCAGCCCAACCTATCTGAACTACTATTCCTTCCATTTGTGATTACACAATATCTTCGCGTGAATTACCACAATTGCTAGCCTGGAATGAATTACAAGGAAAGCATTTAATGTATTTTTAGCTGTCTTTTAGTATAGTTAAAAGAATGAAGAGGAACCAGATAATGAGATTAGGCAGCTCTCTACAGACCAATGACAAATACTCTGCAGACATGGTTTGGAAACTTCCATGCTTTCCTTTTTATTTTTTCTTTTATTACTGGCTTCATAAAAAATAAATAGACAGGTGCTACATAAGCACCATAAAATTACAAAATTTTGCTTCCTGATCAAAGGGAAGTGGTAAAAGGAAAATGAACAAGCATGTATCTGAGTTTGGTTTCTTTTCCCAATTTTTAGGCCTAAGTCCATCACTCCTAAACATATCTAATGCAGCTATTTGCTAGCACTATGTGCTATACAGCAACTATGACAAATAGTCAGGGTAGTAGAAATTTTAATGTACCTTATTCCTCCTAAATATTATCTGAAAACTCAGAGCAGCTGTGTATGCAGTCACATACAGATAGAATTACTCCCACCAGCTTGAGAGCATAACTCTAAAAATATATTCCCCTCCCACCCAGCCTGAATCTTTCAAAGGTACTTCTAGCTCACACCAAAGAGAATGCAACTTGTAAGCAATGATGTAAGACCTATTCAACTGACGTGAAGAGGCTGGAAAGTAATTCATAAGAATAAATTTATTCTGCCATATTATACGGGAGAATTCATGCAAGTCTAATATACAAATTAGTGACCATATTAGATTGCTAATGACTTTGACAGTTTTGTAATGTATTTTGTTTTGTGGCATAGTTTTAGCATTCCTCTGCTGAGATTTCAGTATAATTGCAACTGGGAAACACACAATATATAGTCAGCCAACAGTCTCATTTTATAAACAAAAAAGTTCCTAATTTATGTTTGGCCAGAGGAATGATGAAATAAAACAGCTCTTATCTTACCTTTATTGTACATATTGGTTGGTACTTGGACATCACTCAGACTGATGTTCACAGGTAAGTTATTGAAGTGGTCATTTGGCACTAGAATGAACTCCTTTCCCAGCTCCAGATAGTTTCCTTCTTCATCTCGTTCATTTATGAGCACAGCATTGAAGTATTCATACTGCAACAGAAACCCACATTCAGCATTTCAAATTCACATTCAGCATAAAAAAATATGGAAGTTCAAATATTTTAACATATCTATTGATTCATTGATTAATCTTTCAGTGTATCTCCATCTAGAATGGAAAAGCAAGATATTTTTATTACCTCTCAGATTCTCTCTATACACCTCATGCAGGTATATTTATGAAACCAACTAGAGTTATCAATACACCACAGGGAAACCCCATATTACCTCAGGTCTCCGCCTGTCCTGAAAATGTTACGGGCAGTCCAATTAACACCTTGAACATAAATGATGTATACATTATTTTTAACACAAAGTGCTCTAAATTTAAATCATTTGCTGGATAATTATTTAACGATGATCTCTCTGTTTAGCTTACTCCCATCAGTTCAAGACTGTTATCAGTGCTGAACCTAGGCCTTAACAGGCTAAAAGTGTTTCTACTTCATCTGTTCACTTCAGGAACATTAACTAAACCAGTGACAGCAAAATTTCATAGGCCTTTTTCTCCTAAAGATGTTGTTGCCTATGTCAATGTGTACTGACTGATGTTTCCTAATGAAAAACATTTACTTTGTGCTGAACTTTACCCATGCACATCATTGTAGGTTTTGTAAAATCATGCATACTTTAACACGGGCACATAAAATTAGTGGTGACTTATTTTGAACAAGAAATTGTCTGATTGTTTATAGATTCCTGCAGAGTATTTGGCCTATTTTGTACAGAACTATAACCAGATAAGCAAAAGCAATTTAGATAAAATTATTGATTTTTTATGACCTAGTTTAACCAGAAATTCTATCCAGCATTGAAGGCAACAAACAGTGAAGACTACTTTTTAACCTCTCAGATGTCCTTAACCCTTGCCAACACTTTTAATGACATGTTTTTTAACTGAAACAGACCGAAGTACAGTATCTTTGAAGAATCTCATTAATTTAAATCCCAGCATCTGCCCTAACTATCCATTTGACTGTAAATCAATATAAATAACATGAATCTATGCAATCATAGATTGTATGTAATCTACACAACTTTTACAAGGATAAATATACAACAGCATTTATAAAGTAAAACAGACCAGCAAGTACAAAAACTTCAAAGGCATTTCACAAGCACTGCTTCTCAGCGTGATATACAACTCATTCTAACAAACAAAAATTAGGTAAAAACCTTACAATCGGTACACTTCCATTAAAAGGCTTGATAATTTAACCAGCATCTTAAATGGCGGCTTACATTCAAGCTTTCAATATCCTGCTGTTTCAGTTTCATTTTCAAAATGTCCAACCCATAGACTGGATTTTAGATTAAAGTAGAATACAAAAGAAATCCTGTATATTAGCTAGATTTTGAGCACCTACCGCATAAGAGAAATATACAAACTTAATGCTCCATATACTGTTAATCACATGTAACAGACCAAGACACATCAGCATTTGAAAATCAACCTAAATGAAATTAATCTGACATGACTAAACCTTTGATCTTAAAGTTATTTTACTTCAATTGGTTTACACTGAGATGAACCAAATAATAATCTGCTGCATACATGTCACAAGTATATACAAATACAGAAACCTAAATTCCTGCAGAAAAACACAGTTTTGGTGGTTCTTCCCACCTACCCAACCCCACCCACCCCTCCTCTTCTGGAGCTACAGATAAAGAAAAGACTATAGATGTAATTTGCTTAAACCTGTAGTTTCATTAACTTTGAGAATTCACTAATTATGAGAACTTTGCAAAACCCCCAGATATGCCACCCTTCTCAATACCATTGGGGAGATGTCACTGTTATACATTTAGTTCGTCTCATAACAAAAGCAAAAGGATGAAGAAACGTGATCATTTCCAAGAAACATCAGTTTTTATTCCATCTTGGAGAAGCATTCTCCATCTCTGTTTACTATCCAGGTTTACCATGGATCACGAACTGCACTGTATGCGTGCTGCCCACATGTGACAGCAGCCATTTCGATTTACCCTTTCCGCAAAAGCCAGAGACAGTTGGCAGAAGACTTGAAAGCCCAACTCGAATTTCCCATCTTAGTAAGAATTAGAATATTCCTTCCAACATTAAGCCATGCACTAATGACTGCTGTAAAACCAATCCTACTCCAACTCGAAGCAAGGAAGTAAGCTGCATAGCTTTTCTGTAATAGAGTAGATAGTATCTAAGTCTGGAAGAAAGGCTGACATTCCATCCCCTGCGAGTACAGTGATAAATAAAATCACATTTCATGCTTCTTTCTTGCCAACCACCTCTCTCTCTGTGTCCCCTGGACCATTAAGTTTCAGCAGGGTGAGGATGATTGCACCACTTCTTTCCTTGTCCTGAAGGACATTCCCTTTTCTCCTTTTTGTTCTTCCGTTTTTGGAGCATGGCATTACCTCCACAACTGCTGGAGTAGCAGATAGGCCATTGTGTTCTTTTCATGGTGCTTCATGGCTTAATAAATCTTATCACGATTGTCACAGAAAAATCAAAGATTTTATTTTTGTTTTTTCTCCATATTAAAGACCACCATTGGAAACATTTACGAACACCTAAGTCAGAATTTTAACAAAAAAGTCACATTTAAATATTACTCTAAGGAAAAGATGAATACATTTGGGGATAAAAGATTCTGTACTAAATTATGTAGCAATATAGCATTCCCCTTTAACTGAATTTAAGTTATGTATCATAGAATAATATCTAGAGTAATTCACATACAGAGTTAGTGATTTCAAGTATATAAATTTACCTTGCCCATGGGTTTTATAATACTTAGAAAATGGTAGGAAAAAATGGTCAAATTTCAGATAAGAATATCCGAATTTATTTTGCCATGCAAAGCACAGCAATCGCCTCTAAAAGAATGTTATTTCCTTTCATTCAATGGGTTATTTCCTTTTCTGCAGGAATTAATTAGTAGACATCCTCCTTCATCACGTTCTGTAAGTGGCAAGGCTAACCAAGTATTAAAAACTGTTATATTTTAAATAAATTAAACCACTCATTTCACAATTAAGGGTATTTAGGATTGATTGCTTCTTTGGTTGATTTAGTATTCACTGAATTATTGGTCTGAATCTGTATCATCTCTTTTCAATTCTATAAGTGTATATTCAATTATATTATTTGTGTATTATTTTTAAAGCAAATTGTAGCACAACATAGTCCTTATTGCATTACAGATAGAGGAATAAAAACCAGGCAAATATTATCATTCCCACCACCCCTTCCCTCCACCTCCCCCCCAGCCTTTGGGGCAAAACAGAAGCCTGTAAAAATAACACATTTATGACTGTCCTGCACGTTCCAAAGATGAAACATCAGGTAACATGCACAGTTCAAAAATACTAATTCTAAAAAAGATCAGCATTTAGGCAGAGCTGTTATCCAGTGGCTTCTTTTGGACACTTCGCTTCCAAGGAAATTATTGAATGTGACAGCTGAAAGTCAGTAGAAGGAAAATTAAAAATAAAAATTGGAGGAAAAAGTAGTGAAGGAAATCCATCTGGCATTCTGACACTGCATTGAGATAATGCCCAAGGGAAAGAGGATAAAGTCCTGTTTGCTGACAACACAAACACTCTACCTGCTAAGCTCTAAGAGAAAATGACTTCAATTTAATCTTGTCAATGGAGGTCAATCTTTGATGTAGCTTTAACTCGGTGAGTTCTGAGTGTGCACAATATAACATGCCAAAAAGATATTAGTCTAATAAATAACAAAATAATTATCTAGGTTAGGGGCATAGCCAGGCTCTACTGTGACTTGGCCAGCAGATAAGTTTACACTAACCTTATGTATAGACTTGCACGGTGAGTGATGAACTGAAGAAAAAACATTCAAAGGAAATTTCATTTGTGTCATCTATTAGATGCTTCTCAAGATCTGAATATAAACATTTTTGTGAATTTAAACTGGTACTTAAACAAGCACACTGTGTTCCATTGTTGTGTCTGTTTCTGTTTTTAAAGGCACATTCCTTAATAGCATCTGCATCGTTCTGAATGTTTTATCAACCACTTTGAATATCACCTCTATACTGTAATGAACAAGATTACAGCAAGGCCATAAAGCTCTGGGAAAAATAGGAATCTCAGCGTTCATGTGATACTGTTCATTTACCCTTGTGCAGAAAGCCTTCCCAGTGCAAGCCAATATAAACTGATCATTTGTGCTCAACAGTGCTCAAAACGAACATCTGGACCCTTCTTCCTCAGCAAGGGGCTGAATATATTTGAGACATCCCAAAGAATCACATTGCTAACTCAGTCTGCAGAACCCTGGGCTGCTCTAATATAGTGAAATAACCATAGTAGACAGGCTGGGGCTGTTAGATCACAAAATTGTTTTACAGGTTCGTTCAGGCTGACTAGAAAAGGCAAACTGTTTTAAAACACGATATGAGAGCCTCAGCCACAATACAAAAAGGCATGTAGTCTGACCTCTCAGGATGGCTGCCACATACAAATGTTAAAGATGACAAAAATTAATGCTTGCAAAAGGTATCAGAAAAATTGTGGAGAAGTGCAATGTTTGTGGCATGCAAATAGAACCACAGGGTTAGGCTGCAGGGGAGAACTGATCTGCAAGGTAAAAAGCAAACTTTGCAGCTATGTTTCAGTTTAGCCACTTATTTCAGCATAATGTCTCAACTAAACAAGCACCTTGTTTACAGTGGATTCTTTGCTGAGACAAGACATCAGTAATTTAGATATAATACTAAAAATATTGTCATGCATAAATGCAGCATTGTACAATCTTTTAGAATAGTGACATTCTCTATTTCCATTTATATTTATCCTACTCTAAATCAATACCTTGTGATGCTTAAGTTATTTATCAAATATTTGTTAACATTGTACAGAACATGCATTTCTTTAAATGTAAATATTTACTGTTTCATTTAAAAGAAAGATACATTCTGATGCAAATCGCCTTTGTGACTCAGAGTGCCAGGCACGTAACAATAAACACCTATCAGTTGGTTCTCATCTTATTTTAAAATGAAAAAGAATTTGCTTTTATTATTATGAAACAATGCATTCTATGATTTTAGTTCGATATATTTTTTTTCTATAATACAGAAATTATTATTCCAAGACAGCACAACAAACTCCTGTTCACAGAACTGTAAAGAAACTGTAAGAACACAACAGGAAATGATTGCACTAATGGTTCAGCTACTCATACTAGAGTAGTATTGGGTTTACACTAAGAATTTGTAATTATGCAAAAATCATTTTTACAGCATTTTTACAGCATTTTTGCAACCATATAGTTCATCTAAAGACAAAGCTAGAAGTTTCTGGAAGATACTAAATCACTGAAAGTTTATGGTATTTGCTTGAACCTCAAAATGTATCAGAGAAAATGAGAAAGTAAGTATGGAAACTGAAGAAAAAAAAACTAGCATTAAATGGCATGGACATTTAAATATCTATAAGACTTTCAGCATAATAGGTACTATCATCAGTACATTAAGAAAAAAAGGAAAAATTCCTTTTCTCAGGACTAACAAGCAGAACACATCTCTGAAAGGGCAAATATATTTAAAAAAAAAAAACATAGTGAGGAAAGTCACCCAGTCTGAAGGAGCCTTTCCTACTACAGAACACACTGACAACAGTCTCCATTCCGGTATTCATGTGTTAATGAAGAGGCAAATGTCTGAATGCAAACAAGCTTCCAGGGCTCAAAAAAATATCTTTCAACGGTTGTCCACTAAGGAGAACTTATGTGTTTAAGCATATGATTAAAGCTCTTGTATTCAAGTACTTAGTGTAATGTTTAGCGAACAAGTATAAAAGGTCATAAAAGCAACCTGCCTCATTCAATAAAATATGTTCTGATTTTTAAAAAGCTTCTGAAATTGGGAAAACTGGTATATCTTTTGTTGGAAGTTACAGCCTTTAACGTTTCTGATTATTCCCTGGAAGTTCTTACTTGCTTTTCTGGAGGAACTTCCAATGCATATCTTTTTCTTTTTAATGGCTTTAACCAACAGCAAGGGTCAGAAACCACCTGGGATTCAAAATGTTGTGATCAGTCCCACTCTTGTAATTACGGAAGGATTACAGAAATGTTACTTGCATCCTTGGAAAAAAAAAAAAACTGATCTGTTTTCTACACAGTCAGATTATGCTGACCCTTCCCCAGGCTATCTATTCGTCCCAACATGATTACATCATTAACATTGTATTAAAATGGGATAAATAACTAACACTAAATAGTTAAATAACTAACTAAATAAATAGTATAAAATCAATTATACCAGCATGCAAGCTGGTAACACAACAAGGTCACAGAGGTCTTGTAAGGATTAGGTGATTTACTAGAGGTGGCAAATAGCAAGTAATTATGATGGCTATTTTATATGATTCGATGAAGTTAGACAGTCACTTTGATCGGAAATTTCAGATACAGCCTCCTTTTCCTTTAAGGATTAATAACTTCTAACATACCTAGTTTTAGATACAAAAGCTCTCAAGATTTTTTCTTTGTCACAGGACTGAGCAAAAACTCATTGGTCACTCTTGAAGCTAGTAAACACAAGAAAGAGAAAAGGCTTTATTTCCTCTATCAGGCTTTCAGTTTGAAACATGGGATGTCTGTATCACAAGCCTTACTGGAGATCTAATGCTTTTGCTGGCTCTAGAAATGTGCAAGTGTGCAGAGTGTTCATTTCCATACACATAAAAGCCTCCAGGGAGTACTTCCTTCTAAACAGCCAAACAAATCTCTACTCCAGCAGCACCATAATTTCTCCTTTCTCCCAAGCCCATGGATGTATGCTAAAAGACAGCAGTTCTGTAGATGAGCAAGTTAAGAGCCAGTTATCATGCTTGTACAGCATTGGAGCAAACCATGGAAGAAATTAACTGAAAGTTTCTAGAGCAACTTTGGGAATTTCATGACTTATAACCACCTTATAACCAGAATACAACAACAGTAAGGTCTGTGCATTTGTGAAAGTTGAGTGTTTCAAAACCATGTAATTACCACAAACAGCAGAAAGCCTGCATCCCTGCCAACGAGCTTACACTTTAATACCATGAAAGAGTAACAGGGCAAAAATCCTCAACCTGGAAAATCTACCAGTATAGTAGTGTGGTCGTTTGATAAGGCTTATCATGTTGCACATATTGCTGAGTGAGAATGACAGGAATACTTCTGGGGCTGGGGCACAGCTGCCCCCAGCACACTGCCTCCTGCACTGCCGCCCCAGCCTCAGCACAAGCAGAGCTCCCTGGCTCTGCGCTGCTGCAGAGGGCACATCTGCACCTCTCGCTGCTGATGGACACGGTGGAAAACTCCTCTCCATGCTTCCAACTCAGAAACACACTAATAGGAGAGGCTCATTTTTCTTGCTTATAAACACGAGGTCTGTTGATCTTTATTTAAACCACACTTTGGAAGAAGGAGCAATTAGCCTAAAACTTTTCACTCCAAAAGGACAAGACCTGTGCAAGAGCAAAGAAAAATACCAAAGTATTTTTCACTTAAGGATGTTAAAACATTTATATCAAGGTTGCCATTACTTCCATGCTACAGTAGCAGTGATCTTCCCTTTGCAGATAAGGAAAACAGCAATACAACATTACACAGTAAGCCTTGAGTAGATTAATAGTACATTTCAGAGCATTAGAAACCCCTCACTATGTCTTATTGTGTTTTCAGATTACAAGTAGGGTCCCCTTGATGTGTGTGTGGCCAAACTGCAGACACAAAACACAAAAGCTGACAGGCTGTCGGGGTGCCCGGGGAGGAGAGGGGTGCTATAAAATGTCTGCAGCTTTGTTGAGCAGTTAGATGCATAGCCATGCACTGGAGAAGGCTTTAAGATACTCTTCTCTTTCGAAGTCTGAAGACAGAAATAGGAATGCAGTTTGATGCGTACGATAAATATCACGTTGATTTTAAAATACCTGCTTTTTTATATTTATGTTTAAAAAGGCAGGGGTAAGGAGGGGTATTCATTCTTTTTCAGCAACTGGTAGAAGCAGCAAAAATCAAGCCTGCATAATTTTTACAGCAGGATTAATTCCTGACTTCTGGCCATGCTCAGGGGATAAGGTTATGCATGTTAGAAACTTGAACGGTATTTTGAAGATAGTTGGCACATTTAAAAGGTGCACGAAGTACAATTTAAAGTTTGTTATATTTGCACTTGTGAAAAATCCACTTCTGAAAAAGATTGTCACATACAGCAAGCCAATAATCAATGGATTTCTCCTCTCTAAAGTCTGCTAACTCAAATGTTCCTAAAACCAGTTGTACGGGGCTGATCTTTGCAGGCAAATTATACCACTTGTATAACTTTGAAGATTTAAAAAACAAACAAACAAACAAAAATTCATCTCAGGCTTAATACAGTTTTCATTACTAGCTAGAACCACAGGCCTCCTTCATATCCCTTTAACTCCCTGTAGATCCCATCAAGCTAGTGAGGAGGCAGGAATAACAACTTCTATAAAGTAATTCTGTAAAAGAATATTCTGCAAAAGAGGAGGAAAATGGCAGACTTGCTTCAAAGTCAATGCAGTAATATTTTCTAAAGGTTTCCACCTTATTACGAGGTAATCCATAATGGTGGTCAATATATAACATTAAAAAGAATCCCAAACAATTTAGAATGTGCTATAGAAATAGAAAAGCAAACTATTTTACAAATGGATAAGGTGAAAAAGTTTAAAGAGAAATCAGCGTAGTTCTGTGCTTGTTCAGCTCATCTGACACAGGCAGGTCGATGACAACCCTCAAGGTTGCTTCTAATTATCAGTGAAGACATATCTGACCTCTGTGTGCATTTTTACAACCATATGCTCCAAGTGCCTCATTCCTATTTCAATGTAGGAAGAAGAAAATATTTCTCAAGTTCTGCATCTTCTCTGTCTCCCGTGAGAAGCAACTTGAACCTAGAGTCTTCACAGTCTAAGGCATGCATATAAAGCTGCTTTCTGAGAGAGCTGTACTGTCTCCTCAAGACAGGCTCAGGGATAGTAGGGAGCCTATATATAGCATTTTGCTAGGCTGGAGGTTAATAACCATCCCTAACAAAACAAAGTAACAGTTTAGATGCAGCAGTCTACAACATCTGAACACTGTAGCTGATGATGAATTAAAGCATGTACTCCACCAGATTTTTTTTTTTCATACCAACAGGGGATGATCAAAATAATTAAATACTAAAGAACTAGAACAACAACAAAAATATCATGGGGCTCACTGCAATCCAAGGTTTGTTTTGTTACTCCCAACCACCCACCATACACACAGGAGGTTAAATTAATATTATTGACTACACAAAGAAAAGCAAAAGAACACGTGCAACATTATTGAATTTATTTGGGAGTAAAGTGAGAGATGAGATGTTGAGCAACTGAATGTATACAAATGCTCTTCATATGATTAACGACTCTCTCTTGCAATATAGAAATTTGGTCAGCTAAGCCTGCAGTTGAAATAACAAGACTATGATGATGAGTTAATTTAATAAAAGAAACACTGGTCTCCAGTGTCACACAATTCTTGGGGAGGTGGGAGGGTAGAGGGGGTGGACAAAGGCATCTATTTTATTCATAAAATGAATTTTAAGTGTTTTAAAAAAATCTCATGAAGAAAAAACTTGGTCAAGAAAATAATTCTATAACACCAACAAAAAAGAAAAAAATCTAAACCTAACTACGATTTGCAAAATTTCCTCCTATGTGCAAATATATCAGAGTATTCTCACTTTCAGGTTACATTACGAGAGAGTTCTTCAAACCTGCAGACCACACTAAGAACAGCACGCCTTGTGATGGGGTTATCACTAGATTGCAAGTATCATTTCTCAGATTCCTTACTGTGTTCCTTTACATTGATTGTATGAATCAAGTTTAAAAAATACACACAAAAATATTTTTGTGTGTCATACTCCAAGCCTTTTCTTGACTTTATTCAACAAGCATGAGTCCTAGGTATAGAAACACAAAATCTGTATAAACCATAAAACACCATTTTATATTTGGCCTGTGAGCTAGGCTACTAGGGAGCAGCTGGCAGAGGGGGTGGGTGGGGATACATTAAAAACTTGGATATTGCAAAATATTACATGGGTAAAACAAACACCAGCACACTATTCACTTCTCTATTTCATGCAAGTGAGTGGTACAGTCCAAGGGCGAAGATCATGAAATATAAAAATGATCTCTGTTTTCAGCTTTTAACCATTTTTCACATCAAGCAAAAGCAGGCTAACAATGATAAATATAACAGCAGCAATAAAGGAACACATTACATAAACTGAACTTGTCAGAGCAATGTCATGAAACTTTCTGGAGCCCGTACTGTTATTTCTCCACTATATTAAAATCTCAGATTTTTGTGGAACAATTTACTGGTATACTATCTGAGCTACAGAATGTGTTGCTATTATACTCTTACACAAAACTTCAGAGTTAATGGGCAAACCACAGCACAGTGCAAGGCTCTGCGAAAGCAGTTGCACAGACTGTTCAGATCTTAAGAAGCATTACCATTTTGCATGCACCAGATGAAATTTGTGTGGCATTTTTATCTATTCTGAATTAAAACAGATTAACACTTTTAGAAAAGCTGGTCAGACAAAGCACCCAAAAGCATAAAGTTCTAGTTTGAAACCCATCTGGGTGATGGGATAACTGGCAGTTTTATGAATCATCTACCCCACAATCCAGCATGCTTCCTGGTCTTGTTTACAAGCATTAGAAGTGCAGGCTAAAAGGATGGGAGAGATAACATCTTCCAAAGATTCTGAAGAATCCCAGAAACATTCTTTGGAAGGGCCTTGCGTGAAGCGATCTGCTGAGAATTCAGGAAGCCACCAGCGGACAATGGCAGCCCAGGCTGGCTGCACGGTGTCTTTGTGCGTTTCCTTCAGCTCAGCAGGAAAGATCACACACGTAGAGGCCTCTCAGACATCTAAACAAATTAAAAACTATTTTGCAGCTCTCTTTAGTTACTCTTTCTAAACATCCCAATTTCCTATTTCACTGCTCCCTTCCTGTCTCTGGTAAAGAATAAATTGAAAACAACAAGACATGAGGTGGAATACAGTATTTGTTGAGTCAAAAATGAGTCTGAAATGCGCATCTAGGAAAAAAAAATGTGAAGAACCCCTCATTCCTTCCAGATGTTTATCTACAATTCTGCTTCTTTTGGTACCAGAACATCATATGAAGAACAATGTCTAAGAACACAAACACATTTTTTCCCCTCCCGTGTTACTATCCTTTTAATGGAAAACACACCATACAGATAAATAAATTTCCCTGCATGTGACTACATAGATGGAGAAGAGTCAAATGTAAAAATATTATACAAGTTTTAAATTATGATTCACAGAAAATCCTGCATTGCCTTTAAGCATTCACAGTAGAAACAAAGATTACTGGAAATATAATGTACTCCCTTACAGAAAAGATTCATCAGTTTTGAATGTGCTGGCTCTGAGCTTATTGCCACAGCTAAAACAATATTCATAAAAATATAACCATACTTAATGTTTTAAATGGTTCTTTTAATGGGTAACTACTGTATTCAATGTATCTTGCTTCCATGCTTGCTGTATTTCATGGCTGTGACAATAATGACACACAGTGCCAATAGCCTTCCCTGAAAAATACAGGTTATAACCACTGCAATTCAACATTGTCTTGAACAAAAGACTTAACCAATAGGAGAAAGTATTTAAATAATGAAAAGTTCGTAAGGCTGACCCAGAGGTCATTAATTCAGACTTCCCAGACATAAGTTTACTACAGAGCTGACTTGCTATATGCAGATTCCAAGGGAGAAATTACACTAGAGGTTATGCTATCCTCCAACTGTCAGAATAAGATCCTCCCTCCTAAATAAGGTGCCATGAAAGCACTTCATTAAGCAACCAGCTTGTCATTAGCTATTTCATTTAAATAATATATAGAGTGAGCAGACCACACAGGGATCTGAACAACAATACATACAACATATCATAAAGAAACCCTGAAATGTAATATACATCTCAACCATTTACTGATCTGTAGTTCAAACAAACAGAGACCTAAAACAGAGTTCCAAACTTTAGTGGCAAAAAATATTTTCAAAACCAGAAGGATTTATGCTAATGGATACCATTCAAATGCCTAATGTAGCACACATCTTAAGACAGAAATACACCATGCATAATTCCTCAGCAAACATTCAGGTATTTAGAGCACAAAGATGAGCTTAGGTTTACCTGAGCTATATGCTGAGGCTGAAAATTTGCAGGGTTTGTTTATAGTAAAGCTGATTGAGAATAATGAAACAGCATCCCTCTAATCTTTCCAATTCCCATTCTGAATATTACTGTATTTAGAAAGAGTTTTACAACAGGAAGACTTATTATTCATACAAGATTATTTTCTAATCAGAAGAAAATGTATGTAAGTAGAGACATCCTGTATTTAACTGCTTTACAAATGACATGCATATTTGTCAGCATCTTGGGCTCAAGTTAGATAGTGATAAACCCTGAGTGCTTTTAGGAAATGAAATATTAAAAAAAAAAAACAAACGTCGTCTCTCCTACAGCTATGCAGAAACTTTGAAATCAGTGGAACAGTGGTTGCAGCAGCTGAAAACAATAGCTGCCCCTTTATCTCGAAACATATACATGACTAAGGAGCTATTCTGATATGATACCATTTTGATGGACAGAAGAACTAAGAGGGTTTCCAACTGCATGTTTTATCCCCACCGCCATATCCTCTGTATGAGTGTGCCTGAGAAGGTGAGAAGATTTTGACATGTAGTGCTTCTTTGCTGCAGTAGTTCTAACAGCTCCCAGGCATTTAGTCAGCAGTGGCTGAAGAGCAAATTGCCTTCCTGGCCTTCACCAAGCACATCTAAAGAGAGAACAGCAGTGCTGATTGCTCAAGACCCACGTATTAATACATTTTCTTGTGCTTCCAGCTCAAAGTATTAATGCCCAACACGGGCATCTTCCTGCCAAAGTTCAAGTGTGAAGGTGGGATTTCTCCTAGCTGAGCCTCACAGTAGTTACTGAAGGCCAGGACTTTGTCAGCCAAATATTAACTAATGGCAAAAGAGAAAACAGCCCTCAGGTTCTCCATGGAAAGCAATAAGATCAGCTCACCAACATTTTATCTGGTTAGCTCCAATATTTATGCTTCTCAAACCTCCCTAGTGTTTCCCATGGCAGTACTCGTACATCCCATCATACTGCTGCTCAGTATTTGAGCAGACCTGCTGAAGAACTGTTAGGTGACAACAGGTGAAGAGCTTCACCCTTTGTTTCTTTCCTATAGTTATTCTTCCTAAATCTAGTTTAGATAAAACGTGGATGTATCTGAAGCAGCAAAACTATCTATCACTAGACTGCTAGAAGTAAAACCTTGAGCCAACCAGATAGAATCAGAAACTTCTTACTTTACACCCACTTCACTGCAGTCTTCCTATTTGAGGCTCCACAACTAACTACAAATTAGTAGGTTAACAAAGTTCAAACAAGAATCATGAAATTCTAAAATACTGAAGTTTTCTGTCCCACTCCAACATGACAGGAATTTCTTTTACTTTGAATTAGAAAACAGTCAAGTATATCTATACATTTCCATAATGAAATCTTGCAAAAATGTTTCGATTTTTCAGTAGATACTGATCTTCAAGCATTGTTTTTCTTTCTGCTCTTTTCAGCACAAAGTCAACACTTTATATCCCCTAGGGGAGAGATCAGTCTTGTTTCCCTATCTGTAAAATGGGAAAAATCACACATGATTTTTGCGAGACAAACTGACAGATGAAAAATTCTCCATAACATTACTATCACTCCAAAGTATTACTGTTACTTCCATATTAGCAGATCCTCTAATATATGCTGCCAACAATAATACAGAGCAGTACTCTAGGTTCCCCACTTGAGCACTTAAAAGAACATTCTGACAAAGTCCTGCTCAAACTTGCTGTTCCTGAATGCCAGCACCCACATCTCATGATCACGCTAATTCAATCTTCTAGCAGTTTCTCTTTGGGTGAAATCTTCACACAGCAGCTCACACAGCACTAATTCCAGGCCAGAGCAACACAAGCAGCAGGCAGAATTTTGCACACACTGATTTACCTGCTGAAATAATTGTTTCACCACCATAGTCAGTTCACGGTTCTATTTCTAACAGCAACAAGTTAACTACCTGCCAGGTTCACAAAGCCTGGAAGAAACTCTTCATGTGACTTACTTGTTTACAGGCAAGCTGGTCAATACAGGGAATCCACTGATTATTAATTCAGAAAGATAAGTAATAAGACAGCTTCTTAATACATCGTGCCTATGAATCAGCCTCACTTGTGTGGATGCAGGCCAGAAGACATCCTAGAATAGCTAAAAAACCCTTCTTACGTTTTCTACCAAGCCAATCATTTAAGCATCACCATGAGTCACAGAGGTTGACTAGCTCGTGACAATAAAGTGATGAAATTATAAACGTCAAATGGCTGTGATTCACTTAAATCAAGCGCCTGTGTTTAATTTATTTATATTAAGCTTCCACATTTCTGAGACATGGTTTCACCCAACTACTTTCCTAAGAGTGTAAATCACCATCAAAGTACACAAGAGTAAATCTGCAGAACATAACTGGGTTTGAATATGACGCACAGCAAACAATTACAAAAGCACATATACAGACTCATTGTCAAAGCTGCTCCAGCCTTGGAAGTGTCTTCACATTTTTCCACAGTTTATGCAGGAATTTAGAATGTAGCGAGTATATAATTAGTATTAAATGTGATTAATTCATAGTGTGGGAAAATACAGAGAGAACTGAAATAGAGCTCTGCGGATCTCCTGCCTTTCTCTCCACCCAAACTGCAATCAAGCATATGCCTATTTGACTCTCTGAACATACTGCCAAGAACCCAATTTTGGGAGCTGGCTTTTTTCTCCTCTGGCTGTAATATTGAATGTTTCATTTTTCAATGTCACACTATTTACCATGCACATATTTTAGTCATATCATTTCACAGTACAGTTCTGGGGCTGGCTGGCTCACAGGTTCTTTGTACCTATTCTCCTTCATTCTATTTTTCATTGCTTTCTCACAAGCCTGCTTGCCAAGTCTTATTAGCCTGTATTTGTAAAATAAGCAGGAACTATTATCAGTCCTTTGAAAGGCACACAATACAGACTTCTAGGAAAAAGCTACAGGATTCATCTGCATGGTTTGAGAAGAAACAGTTTGGAGGTTTCTCCTCTGGTTCACTCTGAATTTTGCTCTGAGCTGTGTGTCAGGATTAGCTCTAAAATCTTCAAAGTTTACTTGTAACAGTGAAAACATGAGACCAAAATCTTCTTAGAGTTAGGTACAGAACAATAAATCAATCCTCAGATTAGAGCAATGGGGCTCAAGTTGGCTAGAAGAGTTCTGTGAACCTGAGCAAAGCTCTCATGGAAACTTAGTTTTTTGTTATAGCTGAAGTCCATCAATGTTTGGCATGGTTCCACAAGTTTTAACATAAGGTTTGCAAAGCTTTGGCAAGCACATGCTTTCACTAGTGTTTACCTGAAATAAGCAAGGTAATATACATTCCTACGTATACTCTGTTTCTGAATTTGGTGTGTATTTCACCATACTAAAATTAAATGAAAGCAAGGAGACAGAAGAAAAACAAAGATATAAGGAGTAAAGCATGAGAATAGAAATCAAGACTTAAGTCCTACTCCGCCCAAAATTGCACATGCCTTCTGAAAAGATAAGAAGTAAAATGGAGAAAAGAAAAAATGCCCCAGTGACTTAACTATTTAAGTTTCATTCTCAAATGTTGCATTTGGCTTTAAGTTTGGTGTGACCTCTGCCATGCTGAAGAGTAAATGCTGTACAACACATCCTGAGACAGAACCTCTCTTAGTTCAGAGACCAAAAAGCACGCTGGAAGCTGTATTACCTTGCCTGCATAGTACTGTGCCCAATTTAATTAACTTTGTTGAGAAAAGAGCCTACCACATCAGGAGCAGCCTCATACTAACGCAGACCTCCTGCTTTCAAGACCACAGCTAACAGCCGCCTGATGGCACCGCATTTGGCTGTGTTGATAGACCAGCATCTTACGCTGCACGCATCAAGAAGGATGTTGCAGAAAAATTGGATGTGGATGTTTCTAAAAATTTGACCCACTCTGATAAGTAGTATTTTTTCCTGTTTGGGTAAGTATCATTGTCTTTATCTTAATATGAAATAATCCCCAATTATCTAATATTTAGGTTACAACTTGTTAGCTAAAAAGCATAAAGATTGTTGATTATATACATGAGCTCATCAGTCATCTTACTGTTTTCATTCTAATACTTTTAAAGTAGTTCAATGTATTAAAGAGTATAAGAACTCTGAAAATAAAACCTGTCTCTTAACCATATTTGTATTTTGTAGCCCATGTGTATCTGCCACTCACTGGCCTCTCTCAGTTATATTGCTGCACCAATGGTGGAATAAACCTCCTTGTCCCAGCATTTACTCAAAAAAAAAAAAAAAAAAAAAAAA